>JAVSCE010001730.1:0-119198 GCA_032199065.1 Smutsia gigantea | reverse complement strand
GGAAGAGTCATGAGGTCGATGTCATTTAAATCTTTCTCAGAAGTTGTATTAATAATTTTACTCTGAACCAGGTTCCTTTGGTGTTTCATATTTGTATATGGCACCCTCTAGTGCCCAAAAGCTCTACTCCCTGGAGCTGCTCAGCCCCTGAAGCAATGTTGGGGGTCACAGGGGAGTGGTATTGATGCCTGGGGGGATGAAAGAGCTGATTCCTGCTTCCTGGCTGCTATGCCTGTCTCCACTGCCTGTACCAGTGGGCCGACCACACAGGTATAAGCCTCTATGCTTTGCTGTTGTAATTGCTGTAGACAGATCTTCCCTCTGGCTGTGCTAACAATAGGGTTGGGTTTGCGAGTTTGCAAACCAGGTGGGGCTGGGCAGGAGAAAGGCACTGTAGGCTTCGTATTACAGAGGGAGTCCTTGGAGCAGTGTAGCCAGCCAGGGAGCTGGAGCACCTGAAGATCATCTAAGGAGGAAGAGTTCTTTTTCTCCTTAAATATGAGAGTCTATATGGCAAAGCTCCCAACCTGCTGGGCAGAGTGCACCCGGACAATTTTGTCTACCTGTCCTCTCTCCTGAGCAGTAAGCCCTGTGCAGTCCTTGCCCCTTTAGCAGCCCTCTTGCTAAGGGCTTTCTTGTTAGGAAGTCTCTCAGACTGCCTGCCTTTCTTTTGTCCCAGAGCAGCCAGATATGGATCCCTGCTTTACACAAGCAACTGGAATGTCAGTCTCTCCAGGAATTCTTCCTGTCTTAGTTTTCCAAACCTATAATCATGAGAGTATCATGCAAGCACCATGAAATGTAGGTCTGTGCTCCCAGAGCAGATCTCTGGAGTTAGGTATTCAGCAGTCCCAGGCCTCCACTCTCTCCCTGCTCCGTTTCTCTTCCTTCCACCAGTGAGCTGGGGTGGGGAAGGGCTTGGGTCCCCCTGGGCCACAGCTTTGGTACATTAACCTGTTCTATGAAGTCTGCTGTTTTCTCTAGGTGTATGCAGTCTGGCACAGTCCTCTTTCCTGTTGCTCTTTCAGGATTAGTTGTATTAATTATATTTTCGTATTATATGCGGTTTTAGGAGGAAGCCTGTGTCTCACCCCCAACACCACCATCTTTAATCCAATCTCAAAGTGTCTTTTAATTTAAAGTTTTTTTGGGAGTTGACTTGGAGCTCAGCCACTGAAGTGTCATTCTCCTGAGTTCCTGCTACACACACACACACATACACACACACACACATGCTCATGCCTGGCAGCTCTCTGCTAGGAAAGAATGCAGCCTTTTCCCTTCTGTCCATCATCACTGTGCTTTCAGACAGCCCTAATTCCTCCTCCCTGAAGTCAGCAGCCCCGCACTGCAGGCAGTCACAGAGAACCTGCACATACACAGTGATCCATTCTATAGGGCCAGCTCTCTGCTCTCTGGGCCAAAGGAAAAGCAGCAGACAGTACCCACAAAGGTGATTAGCATACACACATCGTATGCATGAACATATGTCCACTTTGTCCATAATCTGGAGTGTCCACTGAGGGCCAGGTGCTTAGCTGGGTCTCAGGGGGCCCATGATCAGGGAGAGAAGCAACAGACCTGTTTCTGAGGCAGAAGGAGGCCAGCATGTCATATCATGGTGATATTGTGTCATTTGGGGCTCACACCTGTGTATAACCCATCCCTCAGTCACATGGCCGGGCAGTGCAAAAGCCAGGATTCAAGTTGGCCCTCCTCTCAGTGTGCTCATCGGCCTCCACCAATTATTCACTCATCAGACATCTGTGAGGCAGGGTGGAGGGAGGACTTTTTAGGACTGGGGAATTGGTGAGGTTCTTCAAGTTTCAGTGATAGCAGGTCGTGAAATTGGACTAGAATTGAAGATTTGGGAAAGAAGGGGATCTGAGGGGGAGGAGGGCAGATTGCCTAAGGGAGTCGTTTAAGTTGGAGTAGCAGGACCAGAAAGGAAAGAGTTTAGGGCCTTGGAGTGGCAACTCCACAGCAGAAGCCTCTATTTTGACTTCTATGGAGGGTATGCAGGGGCCAAGCCTGGAATTTGTAGGGCTTCAATCAGTCACCTCCTCAGGCAATTTTCCCTAGTGGCCCTCACATCCAGGGAACAGGAATGGAGATAAGCAGAGTAGGGTAGGGGGCAAAATGCTCTAAGTCCAGGAAAAGGAAATCCCGGGGCAAAATACCTCTAAAAACCGAAATCAGTCAAAGGGAGAAATAAAGTTTAAAATCCGTTTATTGCTTACAAACTGCAATCCAGGGCCTCTCTCTTTCCTGCTCCAGCAGAACCAAAACCGGCCCTCCCCTCATCTCTCAGGTACAGATAAGCTCTCCACTGGCCAGGTAATTACCCACTGATATCGAGATGAACTTCTCTCCACCCTTGAGGAATGATGCAAATACACTACTAAAGCCAGGCAAGATATTCTGGAAATATTACAATATTACCCATAAGTGCTGCAAGAGAGGGGCAGGCCAGACTGTGGTTGCCCAAGAGGGATCATGGCCTGGTGTGGGCAGTCTAGAAAAGCTGCCTGGAGAAGTGGGCCCAGCATACAGGAGGCAGTGAATAAATATTTGTCTTAATTGCTTTAAATGACCCAGGAGGTATCTGTGGATGAATTCTCTGAATCCTTGGGCGGAGCCAATGATGGTGCTGCCGCCGCCAGGACTTTGCAGCACCTGAGCTCGGGGGAGGCAGTTAGCTGTTCCAGGGACAAGGAGGTGTCGGCTTCCAGGCCTGGGGGAAGGCGCAAGAGACTGTCTGTGCCAGGCTGTAGGGAGAAGAGGGGTGAAGGCACCGAGACTAGGGGACAGAAATGGCCTCAGCATGAAGGCCTTAAATGTCAGCTGGACACCAGCAACTCTGTGACCACTGCCCAAGCACACACGGGCTGCCAGTTGTGTTACTGGCCCCTGCATGGGTGTCATCTTGGCCTGCGGTGTTTGAAGCTGTATCTCCAGTGCCCAGAACCGCACCTGGCACTGAGAAGGTGCTCCATAAATCTTTGTGTAAATATACGAATTAATAATTTAATCCTCACAATGTCCTTGTGTGACATGATTATCTGCACTTTGCAGAGGAGGAAACTAGGATTTAAAGGCATGCAGACCCAGCCCTTGTGGGAGGCAGGATTTAAGAATGATCCCCGCTGACCCTTGATCTTATAGGATCCCCTCCCCTTTGAGTGTGGGTGGTACTCATAAATACGCTGAGATACCACTCCTCTGCTTATGTTTTATGACAAAAGGGAGGAGATTATCTGGGTGGGCCTATTCTAATCACATGAACACTTGGACAGCAGTTTTCTCCAGCTAGTGGCAGAAGCCACCAGAGCCATCAGAGATCTCCACAAGCCATCAGAGATCTGCAGCAACTGGAGGATTAGACATGCCATAGCTGGCTTTGCAGATGGGGGGCCACACCCCGTGGCTGGCTTTGCAGAGGGAGGGCCACATGCCATGGCTGGCTTTGCAGAGGGAGGGCCACACACCGTGGCTGGCTTTGCAGAGGGAGGGCCACACACCGTGGCTGGCTTTGCAGAGGGAGGGCCACATGCCAAGAACCAGAAAGTAGCTTTTCAGAGCTGAGAGCAATCCCCAGCTGATAGCCTAACAAGAGCACAGGACCTCAGTCCCACAAATGCAAGGAACTGAATTCCACCTACAACCTGAATGAGCCTAGAAGTGGATTCCTCCCTGGAGCCTCCAGAGAAGAGCCCAACCCAGCCACACCTTGATTTTGGCTTTATAAGAACCTAAGCAGAGAATCCAACCATCCCCACCTGAACTTCTAACCTACTGAACTGTGCTAATCAATGCATGTTGATTGAAGCTGTTAAATTTGCAGTAACTTGTTACACAGCGATAGAAAACACAGCCCTTGTGCATAACACACAGAGCATACAAGGGCCACATCACACATGGGGCACACGGGGCTCTCGCTACACGCATGCTGCAACCCCCTATCTGTTATGGGCTGATCCCATGCACAAGTGCTTCCAAGTGCACTGTCTGGTGCCAGGCTCACTCCTGGCTGGGCCAAACATGGCTCTCCTTCTGCAATGCAGCTGACTCTGGGAAGTGGCTGCCTAGCCACGGACTACGTTCCCCACCCTCTCTTACATCCAGCGTGATCCCATGATCAGTTCTCACCAGTGGAATGCGAGCAGAAGTGATGTGTGTCGCTTCCTGATCTAGGCAGCTAAGGAGTGGGTGTGCACCTCTCCTTCCCCAGCCAGCCACTGAATACACACGACTTGAAGGCCCTTAGAGGCTCAAGAGCCACAGGCAAGAAGAAGCCTTGGTCACCATGGACAAGAGCCACCCCGCCAACCAGAAACCCCTGTGGGGCACTGGGATGGGAGTGACTTTGTTGCTGCGTTAAGCCACTTACCTGGGTGTGTGTTGGTCGGGAGAGGCTTCTCTGTTACATTAGCTGGTATTACCTTGATATACCAGCCCTTGTTCTCCTCCACCCTCCCTTCAGGCCAACCACAAGAGAGGCTGGGGTCCTCAGGTCTGATGGGTCCCCTGCAGACCCTGGATAAGGGTAAGCTCCTCCCCCCCATGGAGGAAAACGATGGAGGCCCCAGTAGTCGTTCACATCTGCCCAATGGCCATCCACCACATGCTTGGCTCTGGGAAAGGGCTGGGCTTGGGGGCCATCCTTCCCTTCCTCCCACTGCCACACCCAGCCATCTCCCGTGTGCATCCCCATGACCCCTGCTCTGGGTGGGACTCACGGTACCTCACTGAGAAGTCAGCAGTAGCTTCAAACTCTTCTAATGCACTGTGCATGTGCACCGCTGAGAACTCTCTGAAAATCTTTACCCTGTAACTTCTGCCTTCCCTAAAGCCTTCCAAATAAAGCCCACTTTCCCACTCAATCAGCCTTCTCTTCCATCAGAGCCTCGCAGAGGCTCAGAGGTGCTCCACACCTGCTCCTGTGAAATGTGTAAGTACCAACCACAGAGGCACATCATTCACAGTGATCAGCTGAATAACCTCTCAATCTCAGCCTGTTTTAAGTCCTGCCTGCCCTTCCAGATGCTCAAATCCCACCTCCTCTAGGGGACCTGAGATGGTTAATTTTATGTTCAAGTTGATTGGGCATTCCTTCCAATGCCCAGATGGCTGATAAAATATTGTTTCAGGGTGTGGCTAGGAGGGTGTTTCCAAAAGAGTTTAGCCCTTGAGTCCATAGAGCGCATGCAGGTCCTCTCACCAGTGTGAGTGGGCATGTCACCTAATCCACCGAGGGCCTGAACAGGCAGAGGAAGGGTGGCTCTGCTCCCTGCTTGATTTGGGACATCCATCTCCCCATCTGGGCCGTCAGTGCTCCTGGTTCTTGGGCCTTCAGACGCATGCTAGGACTTTCACCAGCGACTCCCTTGGTTCTCAGGCCTTTGGGTTTAGACAGGAACTACCCCGTTGGCCTGGGCCTACAGCTTGCGCAGATGGCAAGGGAACGGTCTAAGGAAGTAATGATCCACGAGCATGCATCTCAGGCGCCAGATCATGCTGCAACAGAATGGTTCAGTCATTAGGGATGAGGAGGGGAGAAAACACATATCTGAGTTTACATATTCACTGCACCTAACATTCTTAAGAATTTCACAATGAGGAAATGACTCTCAGCCTCCATAATTGCATGAGCCAATCCCTCACAACAATCTCTTTCTCTGTATCTGTATATATCCTATCGGTTCTGTTTCTCTGGAGAATGCAGATTAGTACAGGGCCCTCCCAAGTGCCCCCAGCAGGAATGGTGCTGCTTTTCCTATGCTTCCCTTTCCAGACTTGGGTCACACCATTCATTCACCAATGCTGCCCATCACAGGTGCCACAGGTTTGGTTCTCTGAGAAAAGTCTGAGATGGAGTTTAAGGTGCAGGATGTTTATTAAGGAAGGTGCTTGGGATCAACACCTGCAAAAGCAGGAAGGGGCAGAGGGAGAAGTTGAGCTGTGGTACAGGTCCCGCCCCACGGGTAGCTCTGGAGCACATGTGCCCTTCAGAGGTGACTTAAGTGGGCAAATAAAGGCCTTTATATTCCCTCTTCAGTAGTCAGTGGAAATGGGCCACCTAGGCTAGGGGTAAAACCTTAGGAAAGCAGCCCTCGGCGGCCGAGGCCATCCCTAAAGGCCTGGCAGCATTCCCAACAGCTGGCAGCAAGTCCTTCTTGGAAGAGGGGCATTGCATCTCCTTGGCCACCATAATTTAACATGTGGCATCACTTCCCCCACCTGCTCCAGAAGAGTCCCTGAGGGAAGGGAACCTAGATACAGAGTCAATCCTGTCTCCTTGGCCTCCCCTCCCCCCAGGCCACCATCTTGGCAAAGAGCCCCAGGCTAACCAAGTTCAAAGGGTGTCTATAAGCTGGGGTGGGGCAGAGGCCACCCTGGAAGCCAAAATGTGTGGCCTGTGTGTGTGGCCTCCAGAGGCTGATTCTCAGAGAGTGCAAACTGCCCCCGGGACACCTTTCACAGGGCTGTGGGTGTGTGTGTTGGTTATCACCTGATGGGGGGTGGACAACACTGGTGTCCCAGGTCCCATGGGGGTAAAACACCTGTTTGTAAGTCTCCAAGTCTAGACCTAACTCTGTTTTACAGAGAAACACAGAGTATTTCATTGTATGACTTTAAAAGTACACACAATTTTCTAAGAATGTGACTGCTCTGTAAATCAAGGGAAGATATGTACTTTGTTTAGTTTGGATTTTTATCAAGAAATGTTCCTCTTTCAGAAAATCATGTCATGTATTTGACTCACAAGGACAACACCCTGTATCCACCTTCATATTACCTGTCACATTCTTCGTGCTTCTATTTATAGCTAAAAGTCAGGGGTAATGAAACCTTACAAGGTCTTCCTAGCATAGTGATGCTTAAACATTACAGACTGAAATACATTTTATTCTGTTTATTTCTCCCTTATATTGCAATTAAAGCAGTATATTTGTTTTTTAATTACGTTTCTGGAATGGCTGTGATATCTGTGAATCTCATTTCAGGACTGTAAAAGGGACACCCACAATATGTTATATTGGAAGAAGGGTGGTGGGCCTGACAGGTTAACAGCCTCTGACCTGAATGAGTGCCCTCCTCAGGGGCCTGATCTGGCTCCCAGACTCATCCTATCACCCACCTCCCCGGCCGCCATGCGGGGCAGTAGGCTCTGGGACCTGTGCGGGGAGGGCGCCCTCTGCAGGCCGTCATCCCACCTCCCCAGGAAACAGGCCCACAGGAAGCCCTCCAGGAGCCTCCTGGGGGATTTTGGTGCCATGACTATTTCCAGAACGCCCTCCAGACTCACCATCACTGGTCCCGAGCGCCCCCCGTCCTGGGAATCTGAGTGACTAACAGAAGGGTGGCAGGGGAGGGGAGAGGGGGAGCTCATCCTCTCTCTTCCTGACCCACCCACTTTTGTTGAGGGCCCCAGCCATGGAGGGTGGTGTCATTGTCCAGGTCGGCCTAACCCCACGCACACAGTTTCCCTGCACTCAGTCACACTGACATAATGCTGGGTCACACACAGACATGTGGACTCGGTTTCCCCATTGGACTGCCGGATTTAGCAAAAAAAAAAAGAAAAAAACCAAGAACACCCAGTTAAATTACAATTTCAGATAAGCAACTCATACTTCAGTATAAGTCTGTTCCAAGGATTGGGTGGGGCATATTTATACTAAAAATACTACTTGTTTATCTGAAATCCAAACAAACTGGGCATTTTATGTGCTGACCTACTCCCTAGTCCTGAGGCAACATCCTGGTTATCAGACACACTCATGCCCTCTGCAGACGCACACTGTTGACGTAAACTCTGTTAGTTGGGCCATTCTCTCTACCCCTGCCTGGGAGACTCCGCACCTGGGCCCAACATCGCTGGCTGAAGTGTCCAGGGAAGACTTGCAGGAGAAGACGGCCTTGAAGAGGGAGGGGGAACGAAGCCTGGAAGACTGGGAGAGGCCTGTCTTTTTATGACCTCCTTCTCTGACTCTCCTGCCTCTCTCTTTCCCTTTTAAGAACCTTTTGATGACATTGGGCCTAACTGAACCGACTTAGATAATGCAGGAATCTTCCCCATCTCAAGATTCTTAACTTAATTACATCTGCCAAGTCCCTTTTGCCCTGTAAGCTACCATTCTCACAGGTTCTGGCAATCAGATGTGGACATTTGGGGGAGCCATTGCCTATCATACCTAGTTCAAGGGTCAATATGTAAAATCCAACCAGGTTATCAGCCTGAGAAGGAGATGCACCAGAACTGGGAAGTGTGTATGTAAAATGTGGCTCCATGGTTGTGGGCTACTTAACCAGGACATTGATATTTTTGTGTTAAGAGGTAATCTGTGGGGGTGGGGGTAGGAGTGACAGGCGCTGCTGGACCCCCTCCTGAAATGCAATGCAAAAGGAACATTATGTATATGCAGCATCTGTTTGTTTGTTTTGCTTTTGTTTTTCTTTTGCAGTTATTAAATCTGTGTGCATGGAATTTTAAACCTCTGCCATATGTGTATCCATCCATGGGCATTATTACCATGTCATGTAAAGGCTCGGTAGTGTTATACAACACTCAGAACGAATGCTGTGTTCCAGAGTTTTGTTTTTCCAGAGCTGTGTTTTTTCAGTCATTTCTTCAAGGGAAACTAAATGATTTAGTTGGAGGGAAAAGAATAGGTAATCTGTGCATATTGTTACCCTATAATGCTTGTAATGCTTCCTACCTTTACCCTTTGTGCCTGCGGTGGTTCCCTCCCTCTGGGGTTCCTGGACCCTCCTGGGAGCCCCTGGGATGGATGTCCTTTACTATGGGAAGCCTGCCCTCCTCCCTTCAGCCAGAACCCACCACCTCCTTCCTTTTGATCCTCCTCTGTTGGAACCCTTTCCTTCCTGGCCTAGCTGTTGAGTCATTGTGTTCCTTCTTTTCTCCCCACTGGGCAAAGAGCTCTTTGGGGGCTGGGCCTACTGTCTCACCTGCATTTCCTTGGCTCTGTGGTGGACATTTTCAGGATAACCACAAGGAGGCAGTAGACAAGCTTGCTCATGTTCTTTAGCACCTTGACAATGGCTTGCCACTGTCATCTTGACCCAGGTCCCCAAGGCCTAGGGAACCCTTGGGATACCCCATTTCTGTCCAAGCCCACCCACTAGTGGGTATATGGAGCCTATTACACTAATGTTCACATTTTCAATGTGCCTGAACAGCTGTTGTGAGAAGCTATGGAATGTAGACATCATTAGCCCCATTTGACAAGCAAGAGACTGAAGCTTAGGGAGGTGGAAGACAGTTCAGTGCATCAAGCCTGGATGCACTTTGGCATCAACTGGGAGCTTTCAGAAATGAAGCTCAAATCTCTAGGTGTGGAGCTTAGATATCAGTATTTTTTAAAGCTCTCCAGACAATTTTGATACATATATAACCAGGCTTGAGAACCACTGAACAAGCCCAAGGCCCGCGGCCAGTAGGGCACAGAGCCAACTCCAGAATTCCAAATCTCGAGGCAGTGCTCTTTCTTTTACCCCAAGAAGAACCGGGGAGATTCCTGGACAACTGGCTCTCTGGGGCCCCACAAGCTGGAAAGCAGTGCCGGAAGGGTGGGCTCCCCAAGACAGTCTTGGCCTCTGCGAGGCCAGCCTCTTCCCTCCTCATCCTTCCCTGACTCCAGAACTTGGGTCCAGACAGTCAAAGCCCAGGGGACAAGGGGTGACTCAGACGCTTCCTGTTTTCTTGGCCTCAGTGACAGGGGATAGTAACAGCCCGGGCTGGGGTTCATGGCCTAAGAGAGGGGGCCTGGAGCGAAGAGGAGGCTGGAGCTGGGGGCCAGCTGCGGGGGAACGAGGGACTGGCTTGGGCGGGTGGTGCACTGGATTCCAAAGTGCATCCAGGCTTGATGCACCGAACTGTACATCAAGGTGGTTTGTTGGGCGGCCAGCTTAGCAAAGGAAGGGAGGATCTGGGGTCAGCTTTCCCTGAAAGGTGGGGATTTTCTGAGTCCTCGGGGGCTGAAGGTAAGACCTGTGGTTCTGCCTGGATGTCTGGTTCAGGCAGCTGGGAGGCTGAGGGCATCCAAAGGAAGAGCTCTACACAGGGAGGCCAAGGACGCAGATTACCTTGCCCCTGCCCTGCTGTGAATTCCTCTGTGACCCTGAGCACACCCCAGTCATCTCTGAGCCCCTGCTTCCTCTCCTATGAAATGGGGAGAGGCTGGGGTGAGCTGAGCTCTGAGAAGTCCTGGGTTCCTAAGAAAAACCATAACCTCTCTCAACCTTACAGGGGACTTTTCATTTACGTGATTTTAATTTCAAGTCAGACAATAATCTTGAGAGGTAGGCAGGGAAGGTTCTGTCATTCTGATCACTGTCGCAGATGGTGATAATGAGGAAGACTAAGAAAGATGCTGGCCAAGGGTGTGTAGAAATGGGGAACCTGGACACTCCATGTGGCCCAACTTGGTCGCAACCCTTCCTTGGAGGGCAGCGACTTACAGATATTTATGAAAAAATAAACGTGTGAATGCTGGAATCAATCATCTCCCTGATGGGCTGACCTTTAGAAACGATCCTAAATTCAGAACAGTCTTGTTTGACAGGGAGATGTTTACCAAACACAGCCCAGACATTCAGCAACAGGAGACTGTAGGTGGCAGAATGTGTATTAGTTACCTGTGTCTAAGTAACAAATTACTTTAAAGTTTAGTAGCTCGACTAACAACTTATTATCTCAGAGTTACCTGTGGCCAGGAATCCAGACATAGCCTGGCTGGGAACCCGTAGTCAAGGTCTCTCCGGAGGCTGCAGCCCAGGTGGAGGGATGGGGCTACAGTCAACTCAATGCTTGACTGGGGGAGGGTCCACCTCCAAGTCCACTCACACGGCTGTTGGCTGTTTCCAGTCCTCGTTTGCTCTAGAGGGAGACATCAGTTCGCCAACTGGTGGGCACAGGACAGCCTCAGCGTGGCAGCTGGCTTCTCTCACAGCAAGGGAGCGCCCTGGAAAGCATGCAGTCCTTCTGTAACCTGAACTTGGAAATGACGTCCCCTCACTTCTACTGTGTTCTTTCACTAGAAGTGAGTCACTCGATCTAGGCCAGGTTCAAGAGGAAAGGGTTACATAGGAGTGGCAATATCAGTAGGTGAGACCATAGGGGAGGGAAAAGTTTCCTCCACCCTCTTAGGGTCTCTGCCTGGCTCTGAAAATTAAACTGACAAATACAGATTAACAGGAGAAAAACATACATTTCTTTAATACAAGTTTCATGTAACAGGAGGCTGCTTAAGGAAATGAAGACCCGAAGAAACAGACCTGAGTATTTTATGCTAGGTCTGATGGAGAGTGGGCAGTCAGGCAGACATATGATGGGTCAGAGCATGTGAGGTAAGTGTAGTAAGCCAGAGGAAACTCTTCTTGGTGTCCCTTTGTCTTCAGAGACAGGGTGGTCCTTTCTTCCGATTCAGGGAAGGCACCTCTCACAGAAGGGGACTGCTGGGGAAAAAGGCAGGGAGAAGATCACAGGATTTTGCTGTTTCCTCAGACTCGTTCACCTTAAAATACGCCAAGATGTCATATTTAGGGATAGTGTGTCCCGAAGCCCGTCAAGATCACAGGGGGCTTTAGATGCTGCCTAACATAGAGTGTCTGTGAAATGTTCATGATCTCAAGTGAAGTTAAGACAACAGGGTGCGTACACAGAATGATCACATATGAATAAGAAGACAGTATGAAAAAAAGACAGGAAGAGGTTTGTTAAAAACACATATATACACCTCAGAACAACACGGAGTCTGCATGATAAAGCACCTTTATAAATTAGGTCTTTTGCTTTCCACCATATATTCATTTATGCCTTTTTTCCCCCAAATTATTTATCCACCAAATTTCAGTAATATTTTCTGGCCCCAGGGACCAAGGAACGGGCTGGGTAGGAAGGAGTCCAGGCTCCCTATCTGCCCTTGGGCCTGTCCAGCAATAAGAATCTATAAATTCTCACTAGGACAGCCTCAGGGGTTGCAACCCAGGTAAACCCTAACCACCTCTAAGCTCGTTGCCTATGTGTAGGTTTACTGGAGCCCAAGGAGTTAGCTTTGGGGGTGATCCTGGGGACAGCACTGGCTGGAGAGCATTTGCTGTAGGGGGGCCATGAGGAGTGAAGAGACAGAGGACATGACTCAGAGAGAAAGGGGAAAGCCGCTGACACAATGGAAAACACCTGAAAGTTGTCGTCTTTAGTCCCTGAGTGTGCCAGTCCCTTGACTGTGAGTCTTTCAAGCCTCAGTTTCCTCATCCACAGAATGGGATGAAGATAAGTAATAATGCTTCCTCCTTCAATAGGGTTAAGTGGGACTGGTGGCGCACAGAAACACGCTCTGTAAACTGGGAAGCTCTGGATCAGGGATGGTTTCTTCAGGGATTAACTAGAACATATACCTCCCTCTCGCCCCTGAGCTGCCAACAGCCCATCCCGAACCACAGCGACAGGCTCCCACATGCTGAGCCAGTTCCCTTCTCACCTCCAGTTCTGTTGGTCAGTGTTGACAGTGACTATGCTTCGGTTAAAAAGAATGAGGTTACTCCTTGTGAAGGACAATTTGGCAACATAGAGCAAATCACAACGGACCCGGTGATTCCACCTCCAGGAGTAGATATACACACACGCAAGTATGAACTCACATGTACAGGCTCAGTCCTCCCAGCAGCCTTTGTGAGGGCAGAGGGTGTGAGAACAAAGTGTCCGTTCCATCCACAAGGGACTGGTGGACACTATGGGACATCTATGCAGGGGACAGCCGGGAGAGTATGACGACGAAGGAGCCAGCGCCCGGGGCGCTGACCTAGGAGGACCTGCAACGTAGACAGCGAAAAGAGCGGGTTAGCAAACACCAGCACCTGCCAATCCCCACTAATGCAGAACACCAAACAAAACCACCTGCATGCACCTGGTTTGTATGAAAATACAGAGGAAATGCAGGGAGGAACAAGCCAGCTGTCAGAAGTGGCCACCTAGGGGAGGGAGGGTGGGAGTAAGGGACAAGGGGAAAGGAAAGGGTCTTACCCTTTTAACTCCATATACTTCAGGGATAGCTGCCATTTCCTTGTGATGTGATATTCATGCATTCTCTGTGTAATTTTTCAAACTTAAATTTATGTATATATATAAAGGACTAGATAGCCCTTGAACAAGCTGGGTTTGAACTGCACAGGTCTATTTATACACAGATTTTTTTTTCAATAAATACACTGGAAACATTTTTGGAGACATAACAATTTGAAAAAACATTTTCTTTTCTCTAGCTTATTGTAAGAATACAGTATATAATACATATAACATATAAAATATGTGTTAACCAAATATTTACATTAACAGTAAGGCTTCCAGTCAACAGTAGGCTATGAGTACTTCAGTTTTGGGGGAGTCAAAGTTTAGTAGTTCATTTCAGGGGAGTCAAAAGTTATAGGCAGATTTTTGAAGGCACAGGAGGTTGGCACCCCTAACCCTTGCGTTGTTCAAGGGCCACGGTATAACATATACAAGCCTTAGAATCTTTTGCTGTCTTTAAAGTTAGAGATCCCTGGCTATTATTTCAGAAAACTTCTGAGAAAAAAACAACCTTCATTCATTCATTCCTTAAACAAGTAGTATTCAATGGCGAATAAAAACAGACAAGATCAGAGTCTAGTGAAGGGACAGACTCTCATCGAATCTACATAAAAGTGAGATAAGTCTGTGATGGATGCTCTGGAAGGCTGACCCAGAGAATGTTCTGACGAGAGAAAAGCTAAGGAGGTTTTCCCTCCCAGTTTTACGGAGACTCTTCCCCTCTCCCTGTCCCACACCCTTACTCTTTCCATCCTTCAGAACTAGAACCTGAAGGCTTGGCTGGGGTCTTTGGCAGCTGGCGCAGGGGCTCCCTCCAAGTACAGATGCGGGGAGAAAGTGCAAGGCAGAACCCAGGAAATCACTAGCAGATGAGCTCGGACTACAGGGCTGTGGTGGGGAGGTGCTGGCCGGCTTGCAGGCTCGTTCCAGGTCTGTCGTCATCCTCACCGCTTGTTCACAGGCACAGCCTCCAGGAACCCAAGGCCACTATTCAGATCACCATCCCTTCCCCAGCTTCTGCTCTTCAGGGATTCTGAGCAGCAAGCCACTGCTAAGTGGCCTCTTTCGGTTTGGAATTGGTATTTTCACTGCCAATGGCAGAGTCTGGACCAAGAAAAGAATTCACGTGTGCACGTGTGTGGGTGTTTGTGTGTGTACACACATGCATGCTATACACAAGGTCTGTACTCTGCGGATAGGGTTCAATTCATTCCAGATTTATTGGAACAGCCTCAGTTTCACATATTTGGACACCACAAACCATTGAAATATCCTGAAAATTCCAATATGATTCTTTATGCAGCACTCCTTCAGTCTTGTTCCAATAAAAGGGTTTGAGAACCAGTTCATTGAGTTGCGTATACTTCAGCAGAATTTAAACATAACAGAAGGAAGCCAGGGAAAAAGGAGAGTAAGATGGCACAGAAACACATAAGTCAAGTCCAGCGCATGCTGGAGGCAGGCCACAAGTGTATCTCAGAATTTCCAAGCAACCAGAGCTAAGAGGGGAACAACATGACGTGGATTCCTGCTCTTGAGACCTGTGGGAATTTCCCCAAAAAGTCCTCAAAAAGATGCAGCAGGACTCAGAGTTAGAAAGGAATGACTTCATGTTCTGTATCTTCATGATGGTCTCGTTACACGTGACTGCATTTGTCAAAACCCACAGAACAGAGCCCTTAAGATCCGTGCATTTCGCTGTAAGCAAATTTTACCTCAAAAAGAAAAGAAGCATAAACAAATATAGGTAATGATATGCCTCCTGGAGTGGTTAGGGGTAAAGTGAGTTGACATTCGCACCTTACTCTGAAATGCTTCCTCAAAAAAGCAAGATGAGTTGCTGGGTGGGATGAGGGATGGAGGGCCTGGCACGTGACAAAGCAAATGTGTATGACAGTCTCGGCAGCGGGCGCGTGATGGGAGCTGTGCGACTCTTCCAACTTTTCTCTCTATTCGAACATTTATTTTTTTATCTGTAATAATTGCCAGTTTTATTCCTCTGGCTAAGAGGTCCAGAGGTACTCTGAGGTTTACATTTTTTTAATAGTTCTTCACTCAAGAGTTTAGGTGTCCCCATTACCCTTATAAGCTGGTTGCAAATCATTTGACTCTTATAAAAAAAACTTTCTTTGTGTGACATGTGTTCATTAAAAAATACTTAAGCAAAAAGAAGAAAACACCACCACACAGAAGTAAGCACAGTTTCTGATATATGTATGTATACATATGCACACACACAGTTTGGGATTTTATCCTACGTCTGTGAGCCCATACTAAATATGCTGCTTTGTAACCTGTTTTATTTTATTTTACAATATGGAATGAACATATTTTCATGCAAGTGTGTGAAACTTCCCAAGTGAAAAACAGACCTAGAGAATAGGTCAAAGTACAAAATCCAGTGAGATACTCATAATAAGGAAACTACCTGAAACAAAATTCCACCAGACTGAGAGTTAAATGAAGGTCAAAGATACATCATAAAATGCTAACAAAGAAAGCAGGGGCCAGATTTTACCATCAGACACAAGAAGAATTCAAGGCCTAAAGCACACGGGATAAGGACGGCTGCGTGAATGTCTTTGCTTCCGATGCATCGTCACAAACTTGTTTCTTACTCTTCTTATCTCTTCCCTAAGCCTTTCCAAGGGTCCAAATGCCTAACAGGGTGTCTTCTTTAAATCCCTGGCCCGGCTGAGTCAGCCCTTCGCTAAGGTTTCCCTCTGCTTCCTTGCTTACGCCTTCTTTGGAAGGCTGAGCATCTCCTTCTGCCTCCTGTGGTACATCTTCCAGAGGGCACTCTTCCCGGCCTTTCTTATGTTCTGTGGTTTTCCTTCATTTTCTTCACAAGGCTTTTGCATGTTGAGGGTTTTTCTATTATTCCCTTTTTTAATAAATTAATCCTGCAGGGATCCAGGGGGTTTTCCTCCCTCTTCCCTCACTCGATTTGTGCCGTGCCCGAAAGACCAAGAGTCCTGCAGACTGACAGGAAGGCTTGCTGAGCAGGCCAGGGCTTGAATCACGGGCCCCTTTCACGATTCTAGGCCTCGTTAGTTTGAGGTTCCCCACGTCCTCATCCTCTCCCTCATTTCACTGCAACCCCACCCTCCTTCCCCCGTGCCCACCGGGTTCCCTGCAAGCAGGGAATGGGCTGAACATTTTTATAACACAAGTTTAGGGGCTCCGAGAAATGAAGTGGACCTTCGAAGTTACCATCAACATCCAGAGAGGCAAAGGCTCTGAGTTTGGTTCACAGAGCCAGAGCTGGCTGCAGCCTCCAGGCCCCTTGCTCACAGGGCAGAGCTCTGGCTTCAGCGGGGACAGAGAGGCCTGGCTCCTGCACAGCCCCCAGCGTGGCAGGACTCTGGCATCTCCCAGACAAAGCTCGCAGATCCGGGAAACCCCTTGTCAGACCACTAGGAACAGCTATGCGGGGGCCCTGTGCCTCGCCCAGAGCGCCCTTGTACGTGGCAGAGCAGGATTCTGGCCTCAACAGGATGGTGTTGACGGAAGGGCTTTTCCCCCTGCTGGGGGCTGTGTTAAGCACTATCTGTCATTTAATGTCAAGTGCCCCGCTCTCATCCCTGCAAACCCCCCACCTCCATCCCAACATCGTCAGGGCTGCTCTAACCAGCTTCCCCGCCTACCACCAAACCAAAACCCAGACAGCCTGGGGAGAGCCTATCACCTCTTTAACAGAACCCCAGGCTTAGGAAGACTTCAGACAGCTGGTAGCAGCCTCCTTAGCTTTTACAGAGGAGGAAACGAAGGCCCAGAAAAGTCCCATGGCCAGCCCAATGTCACACAGCTGCAGGACTGAACTCTGTCTCCTGGGCCCTGTCCCCTTAGCTCAGGGCTAGTTGGGCTGCAGGACTAGGTAGGGACGAGGCAGGGCTAAGAACCCACTTGAGAAAGACTAGCTCATAGGGCCGGGGAAGAGAACTGCTGGGCCCACAGTGCCAGCTGGAGGATCCTGAAAGAGCACCTCTCATTTTATAGTTGGGGAAAATCAGTCCCAGAGGAGTGCCTGTCCCTGGACCCCACAGCCAGGTCCTGGCTGCATGGAGGCAGGAATCTGTTTCCCTGAATCCCCACCATCCTTCCCACTCCTGTCCCTCCATTCACTCTGAAGGGTCCCGAGGTCCAGAGCAGGCTGGGCTGCCCCTCTGCCATGTCCACACCCACCGAGCCCTGGTGCTCCCCAGGACTGGAGGCCAGCACTTTTGCTTCTCCCAAGAGTCCCCTCCTAAGAGTTACAGAGCCCAGGCGCTATAAGGGCTTTTGGCAGAGGCCCCCCCCCCACTTCTGCAGCCCCTTGCAGGGGGGATAAGGAGGAAACTACAGGGGCCCCAGAGCCACCCATCCCCCAAGACACCTGCTCTTCAGCCAGGCCTGACCCCAGAGACTTCAGACAGCCCCACCCAAGGAAAGCATCGGGCCCTGGTTGCTCCAGGCCTCAGGCAGGACCCAAGCAGACCCTAGATTGAGGGGTGGGGGGAGGGAGGTGGGAGAGGAACATCCAGCTGTGAGGTCCCCATCCTTCCAGCCAGAGCCAGGCAGGGACCCACGGGAGAGCGGGGATCAGATGCGGAGGCAGGGTCTACAGACAGGCCCAAAGCAGCCGGCCATGCCAGGCTCACCAGCCCCCTCCAACTCAAACAGTGGGCCCCTGACTCTCTGGGAAAGGGGCATTTTTCAGAGATTACATCAGCTCTTAAAGTTTTATGTTTCCTGCCTACCTCAGCCCAGAGAGCAGAGCCCAAGAGCTCCTGAGCCTGTGAGGCCGGCAGCAGTACTGGTGCAGAGCGCACCGCTGGGCTCACTCACGGCAGGCCCCCACCACAGAGGCGGCCACGAGGGTGGCTGCCCCGCAGCCTGCTCACCCTGAGGACACAGCGCCGCCTGGGCACTGCAGGACAGATGCAAGAAGAAAGAAGCCAGCAGGCTCCCAGGTCCCCAAACACACCTGAGGGCCTTTGCTCATGCTCTCCCTCTGGCAGCTCCCATGCCACCCAGCAAATGTCTGGGCATCGTTCACGTGTCATGCCCACTGTCCTCTCCCCTATGTATCCAACCCCCGAGCCTCTGAAATGTCTTGTCCATCCTTCCACAGAACCCTGAGCACCCTGTGTGGTGTTTAGAACCAGCTCACATTCCCTCCTGCCTCACCTCCCTTCCTCACCAGCCCCCAGCCCCTGGAGGGCACAGGCCAAGTCCCATTTCACTCTGGCAGAAATAAATTAATCAACCACAGTGAGGACTCAGCCAAGAGCAGGTAAGCTGGAGGTAAGTGAGCCAGGCGGTGGGACGTGGGGGACATGGTCCGCAAGGGAGCCGCAGTGTAGCCAGGTTGGGGAGACCAGGGCTGAGCCTCCAGGGATGGTGTCCTAGCAGGAATTCCTGTTTGAATGAGCGAGTGAAAGAATGAATGAGTACAGAGAGGAGGGAGCATGCAAAACCATTACCTGCCACAGGGAATTTTCTCTGCCAGCAGGTAGGGGAAGACAGCGGACAGATGTCTGCATACACCAACTCCCACCCTGCCGTCCCCACCTCAACCTTCACAGGCTAAGGGGTGCTGAAGGTGGTACATCAGGCCCAGAGGGGCCAGAGTTGCCCCCCTGCCCAGGCAGGGTGCTGACTGGATGCCTAGGGCCCAGGACCAAGCCACCTGGCTGCTGACTCAGGCCCCACTGGCCAGCTCAGCATTCCTGCCCACCCCACTGAATGGGGCTATTGAAGCTTTTTGTAGAGGGGTTAAGCCACTGACCACACCCCCAGCTAGAGCCTTCGGCTGCTGTGGCTGCAGAGTTCTCAGAGGACAGCACAGGCCCTGGGGGTCAGGCTGAGGGAGCTCTGGCCACCAGCTGCTGCTCTGGGACGGAAGGCAATCCTAGGTAAGCAGCTAGGCTGCCACCAGAAAGGGGACCCCAGGGGGACGGACTCATCCTGACCCTCAGCGGGAGGCCTGCATGGCTCCCCTGCTCACGATGCCCAGCTTCTGGGGGAGTCTGAGCCTCCGCACATGCCACAGCGCACAGGAGGGATGCCTCTGTGGGTCTTCCTGCCTGCCCCACCAGACAGCGCTTCCCTAAGGCAGATGTGGTGTCCCCATTCAATCCGGGCCCCCCGCAGGTATGGGCTGGGTCTCCCCCATCAGACAGGGAGTCGGGGTGGTTTGGAGCCTTGCCCATCAGACCCAGAGCTCCCCAAGCCCAGCATTCATCTCCTCCCTAGTTTCCCTTGGGAATCCTATCTGGTGCTCAGCCCTGCTGGCCTCCGCAGAGCCAGGACCAGCTGCCCCCAGGAGAGCCGACCTGTCTCTGGAGGAAGTGCCCCTCCCTTCCTGGCCCCCAGCCCCGCTGTGTGCGCCTCCGCCTGTCAGTCGTGTCTTTGCAGGAATGGCGGCGGGCCGGGGGCCATGAAGCCAGTGTGGCTCGTGACTCTTTGGTGGGCAGTGCTGCTGGTGCCCAGGCTGCGGGCCACCAGGAAGGGATCCCCAGAAGAAGCCTCTTTCTACTACGGAACCTTCCCACCTGGTATGTCCATTCCTCTGTTGGTCTGTCCGTCTGTCTGTCCGCTTGTTCACCTTGGTTGCCTTGCCAATGAGTTTGTGTTTTTGCTTCCTCACAGTAGGATGGGAACGTAACTCCATACAGTGGTACTAAAATAAAGGAAGTTCTTAAAAGATTTTTTTTAAGTTACTATATGGATAGCCAATGTTAATCAGAGCTAAAATTGTGCAAATACATTTTTTCAATGTATTATATCTTCTCCCAGCCTGCCCCACATGCTCCTGCTCCTGGGGAGACAGGGGCAGGCTGCCGGGGAGGGGCCAGCCCTGTGGCCCAGGAGGCCCAGCCTAGAGTCCTGGCAATGGGTGGGCTGTGGAGGGGTGCCCAGGGCCCAGCGTGGGGTATCTACTTGCAGGCTTCTCCTGGGGCGTGGGCAGTTCTGCCTTCCAGACCGAGGGTGCCTGGGACGAGGATGGGAAAGGGCCCAGCATCTGGGACACCTTCACGCACAGCGGGAAGGGGAAGGTGCTCGGGGATGAGACAGCAGAGGTGGCTTGTGATGGCTACCACAAGGTCCAGGTGAGTGACGGGAGGGTGAGTTTGTGTATGAGTGTTGCGTGTGAGTGTGCACCTCGCTGAGAGGTGGGCAGTGACAGACGGAGGGAGCCCAAGTGGCAATGACACCTCCCTCCCCAGAGCAGCCCAAAGGGATTGAGGGGATCGGCAGGTGTGCCGCAAGTGGGAGGGTGGATGTAGGAGGAAAGGAAAGCAGGGCCCCACCTGAGCCAGGGCCTTAGTCCAAGCGATGGGGAGCTGAAGGGTGACGCCCATGACCCCGCAGTGGCCCGAATCCCTGGTTCCTGCTTGTAAATCGGCCCCCGGGGAGGGAGTGGCCACGGCTCATCCTCAGCCCCTCTGATCAGCACCCACTTTCCTCCCTGGCTGACTTCTTGGCGGATCCACTGCCCAGTTTCCTAGGAACACCTGACGGACTTCTCAAAGCATCCCCATCTCCTGCACTTTACTGGACTCTTGTCACACCCCTAGGAGGAAGCAGGCTAGTGGTTTCTCCCTATTATACAGATGAGCTATGGACAGGAATAAGCCTTGGCTCAAGGCCCCCAGCACGAGCCCTCCTCCCCGCCCCAGAGCCCCAGGTGCCCCCAACCCACCTCCCACCTCTGTCCACACAGGAGGACGTCAGTCTGCTGAGGGAGCTGCATGTGAGCCACTACCGGTTCTCCCTGTCTTGGCCCCGGCTCCTACCCACGGGCGTCAGAGGTGAGACAGGGCAGCCCCTCCCAAGCCTAAGTGTGGCCCCTTGGCTTTGCAGGGGTTCTATGTGCCCATAAACGCAGTTTCTCCGGCAGCAGCTCTCACAGGTTCCACCCCTTAGACCCAGAAGGCTGGTGGCTGAGGGTGCCTTCAGGTCTGCAAAAGGCCAGGGGACCCAGGAGTGCCGCACCTCAAAAGGCCAAGGCCAGGGTCCTTTCTCATCAAGTCCCCTTTTATTTCACCTTCAGCTGACCGTGTGAACAAGAAGGGAATCAAATTCTACAGCGACTTCATCGATGCCCTTCTAAAGAGCAACATCACCCCCATGGTGACCTTGCACCACTGGGACCTCCCGCAGGTGAGGGTTCTTGCAGGCTCGGGAGCCCCAGGGGACCTCAGGGATTGCTAAGGTGGGGCAAAGGCTGGCAGCTGGACTGGGAGATGGGAGGAAGTGAAGAAGAGATCTCTCTGACCCACTCACGGAGAGAGGTCAGGCTGGTTTAACTGACATTTATGACAAATTGCGGGTTTTGATGTTTTCCAAAACATTTGGCCTAAAAAGAACAGATCACACTATAAAGAAACACCTTTTGAGTAAGATCTGAGGACATGTTGAGCCCTTTCTCTTCCTAGCTTGTTTGAGCCAGCACCATATGTGCTCATGTATGACCCCTCCCAAGAAATTTTCTCAAAGTCTCAACATGCTTAAGGATGTCACTGTTAGACATCACTGTTCAAGTAGTTTGTTTCATTCATTCAAGGCCTCCCCGAGATCACAGCCTAGCCGGGAGAGGAGTGTGTACGTAACTCTCCGTGACAGGGGGCTCGAGGAGGTCAGGGGCTGGGGAAATGGTTTCAGGGAGGTTTGGGGGAGAGGATGGAGTTCTGTCAGGATCCTGATGGACTGGGCATGAGGTGGGAGGAAGGGGTGCTCTGGTTTGAGGGAGCATGGCACGAAGGTGGGGGTGAGGCTGGGCCAATGATCCAGTTAGAGTTTGGGGCACAGGCTAGAGGGGAAAGGAAAGAGACTGGAGGAGTAGCTTTGCGCCAGGCCTGGAAGGCCTCCGCTGCTGGGCCAAGGTGGCTGGGCTCTGTGCTGCGGGCAGGGCAGCCCCCAGTGGCCTCTGAGCTGGGGCTGGGGGCACAGAGAATGCTTTTAGGAGATGAACCGAAACCACGTTCCAGCTTCTTCCCTGGATAACTACTTTCAGTAACCTGACCCTTTAGATTCTCTCAAACCTACCAAGAAGGGCTTGGTAGGTAATCTGAATGGAATGATGACTCTGAAAATGTCTCCGATTAGGAGAGAGCCCTTCCCTGAAGAAAGCAGAACTCACTCTCATAACAGAGGCTTCTGGGAGGTTTCAGACAGCTGCACAACCCTCAAAACACCATTCAGAGCTTCCATGGCTGACATCCTATTTATTTCTTCAGAATTCATATTCAATATTCTTTTCCCATTATCAGACCTCCTTCCCCTGGCAAATTTTCTTAAATATTTCATCTGCCAAGTTCCTCTTAAGCATGAGTCTCAAACTTTTCTCCTGTTCGTATGAGGCATGTCACACAGCTTAGCCCCACATCACCTTTCTCTCGTGGGTCATCATGGCCACTATCTTCAAGTCTTAGGGCCCAGGACCCTGCAGCTCTGCTCCCCTTCCCTCTAAACACCCTCTGTAGCTGTGACCACCCAGGTTTCTCCCATAAACTTGGCCCGTGGGCTCAAGCCTTTTCTGGAAATGGATGCTTGGGGCACCTGCTTCTCTCTTCACTCCTCTGTTCGCAGCTGCTCCAGGTCAGGTATGGCGGATGGCAGAACGTGAGCATGAGCCACTACTTTAGTGATTATGCCAACCTGTGCTTTGAGGCCTTTGGGGACCGGGTGAAGCACTGGATCACCTTCAGTGACCCTCGGGTAAGCAGGGTTCCTCTCTGGGTGGGAAAACCCACTTCCTAGACCAGAGTGCCCCTTGCCCTTCTCACAAGTCCTGTGGCCCCCACCTGCCACCCCTGCAGACAATGGCAGAGAAAGGCTATGAGACGGGCCACCACGCGCCTGGCCTGAAGCTCCATGGCACCGGGCTGTACAAGGCGGCACACCACATCATCCAGGTGAGGAAGGTCCTTCTGGGAGCGTGGTCTGGGCTCAGGGTGTAGGGATGCCCCGCACGTCAGCTCAGCCTGCCCCAGGGGTCTGAGCCTGACCTCGGTCTTTTGCCACTGCACCTCAAAACCAGCCTATTCCGTAGCGCCACTGCACCTCACTTCCAGACCGCAGGAGGATTTCTGGAGGGAGTGCCCAGCCAGCCAGCGCTTGGCTGGACACGGTGGCTGAGACGGTACAGTGGCTGCTCTCCGGAGCTTACAATCTAGCCAAAGGGATGGAGCACATGCATATGAGAACTTGTCACCTGGGGGAATAGTGACAGGAGGGAGGGGGTTGATAGTGAGCTAGGAGCTAAACTCTTCAATGAATGAGTGAAGTAGGGACGAAGGGGTTAGCAGTGCTCATAGGTCTCAAAGGACCTGGGGTTTCAGGAGGAAGGAGAAGTAGTTTGGGAGCAGAGTAAAGAGCAAGGCAGACGCTACCCTATGGTGTGTGGGGTGTGAGAAACCAAACGGCCTCTGCTCTAAAGGGCTGCGGTGGAGGAGGTCTTTAGGGGCAGCCAGGCTCAGTGAGGGCACGACGGTGAAGGAGACAGGCAGAGGGGGCACCAACAGCGACTCACTAGTTACAAGGCTACTGGAAAGGCTTGAGAGGAGGGGGAGGGAGCTGGGTCACACTACAGGCCACATAAGAGGATATGAGCATGGCCAGAAAACAGGGACATGAGGCAGGACGGGATGGCCCCCAAAGGCCCTTCTGCAGAAGGCGGGCAAGCTGGTCAAGCAGGAAGACAAGGGACCACTGGGTGGCGCACCAACCCTCAAATTCATGTCTGGGAGAGGACTCTCGTTCTCCCTACGTTTGGCCTATGATTTCTGAAACTATGAATATTTAAAGGGCAGTACTCGGAAGACATCAATGGGTCATGGATAGAGAACATAGAGAGAGGGCAGGTTGGCATATTTGATTCCATTTCTCAAGACTGCTCCAGATGCTTGGTATTTTTCTAACTTCTGCGCACCCAGGAGAAAAGTACTGACTAAGCTGCCTGCGGAGGACAAACAGGAACAGAACAATCCACTTAGCAAAAATCTTAAAAACAAGAAATGACATAAAGTGATGGTTTGTGTGTTTATGCCAGATTTGGACTAAGTTTCCTCTATAGCACAAAGGGACTGAGTGGCTCTGGAGGTCAGAGGAAAGGGAGACTACAGGTTGGGATAATCAAGGCTGGCCTCCTGAAAATGATAGGGTTTAGACCTGATCTCTAGAGTTAGGAAGGACAGAAAGGCCATCTCAGAGTGAAAGGAAGGAGAAATGGACAAGTCAGGTACCTCTGATGAATTCTTCCCCCTTCAGGCCCACGCCCAAGCCTGGCATTCTTACAACAACATATGGCGCAGCAAACAGCAAGGTGAGAGATCTGCTAAGAGAGCCAAGTGCATGGAGGAGAAATGTCGTTCTGACCTGCCACTCGCTTTTCTTTCTTTTCTTGTAAGGTCTGGTGGGGATTTCACTGAACTGTGACTGGGGGGAGCCTGTGAACATTAGTAGCCCCCGGGACATAGAAGCTGCAGAGAGATATCTGCAGTTCTGCCTGGGCTGGTTTGCCAACCCCATCTATGCTGGTGACTACCCCCAAGTCATGAAGGACCGTATTGGTAAGCCAAGTCCTGGTTTTAAGCTCCAGATACCACAGCAACAGTTCTGAGCTCAAGTGAAATGTCCAAAGGGCAAGGGGATGGAGAAGCAAATAGAACTCCAGACCCCAAGGACCTGAGAACTGGTTATTTAAAGGGGGTGTGGGGCAGGGAGTGGGGGGACACCCAAACAAATCCCTAGACATGGAAACTGGAAATTTTTCAGAACCCAGAGAAAAAAATGTAGCAATTCTCCAGGCTACTCTCTCTTGTGCTCTGCTGTCCTGTCTCCTCTCCCCTGCTCCACCCCATTCTAATTGCAGTGAAGTAGGAGAGAAACGATCAAAGACACAGTTGCAAGCAGTGTCATTCTACTGCCAGTTCTTTCTGTCACTTGAGAAATACTTCCCAAGCTCTGGTTTTCCACAGTGTCAGAAAAGAGAATACAGACAGGTAGAGCTCACCAGGCTGGATCAGTTTGGATGCTTCTAAGTGCTGTGTGACAAAACTCCAGCTAGAATGGCCTGAGAAGTAGGGAATTTATCATCTCACCTGAGTCCAGAGAAGGGTGATCCAGGGTCAGTTAATCCAGCCTTAAAGACGCCCCCTCCAGGGATTTTGAGGACCCAGGCTCATTCTTTCTTTCTACTCTGGCCCGTTTAGCGAGCCCATCAACCACTCCCCATGGCCATAAGATGGCTACAGTAGCTCCAGGCATCACATCTTTCCACATCAACACCTAGAGGCAGAATAAAGGAAATAGCTGTCATGCCTGTTTTAGGGAACAAGGAAAATTTTCCCAGGAAACAAGTCTCCATTCACAGGTGACTTCCCTCCAGGGATGCAACTGCCACATGCCCCAGAGTGCCCTAGACCACTGGGACTGGGGCCTCAGAGGTTGGAAGGAGCCAGGACTCCTGGAAGAGGGTGAGGAAGGGAGGAAATGGGCAGGGGACTATTGCATAGGCAATGAGCAGTGTCTGGCCATAGGAATCTAAATACATTATCTCGGTATTTGGAGTTATCAGCCCACAACCCACTAAAAATAGTAAGAGACAAGGATGACATGGAAATACATTTCAATCTTACACAACAAGGCTATTTTGGATGTTTGACTAAGAACTGTCAACATTTCAAAAATTTCCCTTTCTAAAACACCATTTATCAGACCTACCTGGAACAGAAGTAGCAGTTTCTAATCCCAGCTCAGCCACAAACCAGGAAGCGGCTCTGGGCAAGGTGCTTCACCTCTCCTCTCTGGGTGGCAGTCTTATCACCGAAAAACAAAGGATTGGACAAAACAATCTCTCAAAATCTTTTGGCAATAACTAGTTCTGTGACATGTCTATACATATACACTCAAAATCTTGAGGACAATTTCCTCAAGTTGCACAAGGAAAAAGCGCTCGCGACCAGGACAGTTCCCACGTCCCTGCAGGCGGGTCCTCTCACTCATGCTTCAGTCACCCTGTCAGGACTCTCAGAGACCACTGCAGGAGCTGCCATAGGATTGCACTAAAAAGCCAAATTGGTTATTTGTCAGAGAGCAGTTCTTGGGCTTAAAGCCAAAAATCCCAGATCCCACCAACTCCAACTTGGTAATACTTCACGCGGAAATCGGCCTGAAGTTTTGCCTTTGTACAATGTAGAAAGCAGTTCATATTTTCTTTAGCAATGAAAGCATTCAGTTTGAAGCCTTGTTCACAAATTACTTCCAGGTGCATCATAAGCACCTTGTATTCACAATAAATTTATTGATGAAAGTAATTCTAGACCAGCACTGTCCACTAGAACTTTTTGGTGCTGATGGAAATTTCATGTCTGTGCTAATACAATGGCCTGTGGCCATCTGTGTCTATGTAAACTTTAAAAACTAAAGTATTAAAAATTCACTCCTTCAGTGTGACTGAATTAAGGATGCAGTCACACTAGCCACATTCCAAGAGCCACATGTAGCAAGTAGCTACTGATTTAGACAGTACAGTGACAATATCCTGTGGTTTTCCTCAGGTTACTAAATGTGACGGAAAGTAATGACATGCTAACAATTCAAAGGTATTTAATAAGTTTCTCACTCATTAAACCAATAGCCTTTTTGGAAACATTCTTTTGGTTATATTCCAGAATAACTCATAAAATACTACTCTATTAATTTTTAACATTTTTTGCATAGTTTATACAAGGACATGCATGTTGCAAGTTTAGGTTGAGCCTTGAACAACATGGTTTTGAACCACACAGGTCTACTTACATGTGGATATTTTTCAATAAATATATTGGAAATCTTTCGGAGATATATGACAATTTGAGAAAACATTTTGTTTTTTACTTTATTGTAAAAATATAGTATATAATATATATAACATGAAATGTGTGTTAATCAGCTGTTGATGTTATCAGTGAGGCTTCCAATCAGCAGTAGGCTATTAGTAAAGTTTTGGGGGAGTCAAAAATTATGTGGATTTTCCACTGTGTGGTGGGAGGTGGGGGATGTCAACGACCCTAACGTCGTGTTTCACAGAAACATGCAACTTTTTCTTTCCATGTTGGTATATCACGTGCTGCCTCAGTGTTGTCCTGATGTATATATATAATGATGGATATGTATATATCTATATCCCACTGCTTATATAACCAGTCTCCCCTGACATTTAGGTTGTTTCCAGTGATTTGCCACTCAATCTACAATGAAGATCTTTGTACATATATCCTTTTACATGAGTAAAATGTAGGATAAACAGATTTGGATTTGGTCAGTGAATGGACAACAAATTTGAAAGCTAGGACAAAATTTCCCAACCCAGGGATTGTGGCGGCGTACAGTACCACACAATGCACGAACATGACCTTGTGCACCCCTGCCACTGGCCTTCCGGTTCCCTTCCCAGAGGCAACCAAACTTCTCATTTCTCATATAAGGAATAATATAGGACTCCAACTCCACTCCTTTCTAGATGGCTACACAGTTGTCCACATACCACAGAGGAATCTGAAAATATTGCTTTTAAGCAATATAAACTTTAATATTTTTGGATAGTATTCAAATGTCAAAATCCTAGGTGGAAAGGCTAAGGCTACATTTTCTATACAAATGAATGGCACAGCCCAGGATTTGGGTAACAGCTTTTATGTCAATATGCCAGCATCATGATGGTACCTAACAAAAGGATTGTGAAAAAGAAAAACTTGGTTAAATTCTGTTTTTCTCTCTCATAGGAAGAAAGAGTGCAGAGCAAGGCCTGGATATGTCAAGGTTACCTGTGTTCTCACGCCAGGACAAGAGCTATATTAAAGGCACATCTGATTTCTTGGGATTAGGTCATTTTACTACTCGCTACATCACGGAAAGGAACTACCCCTCCAGCCAGGGGCCCAGCTACCACAACGATCGTGACTTAGTGGAACTGGTTGACCCAAACTGGCTGGATCTGGGGTCTAAATGGCGATATTCTGTGCCGTGGGGATTTAGGAGGCTCCTCCACTTTGCTCAGGTGATTGTGACATTAAGGTATTTCAAGGACATTTTTTACCTGAATTCATGACCTTACAGCTTAAGCTCAGGTGCCTACGTTTAAAAATTAATAAAACAAAGTACATAGTTACTCCTACCTCAGAGGCTACTAGATGGACGCTTTAGACTAACTTCAAGTGCTGCTGTGACTGAGCGTTACAGTGTAGCTAAAATCCTCACCCCACATTTGGCTATTTGGCTGTCCTTCTCACTCGAAATGGAATACTTGGGAAAGAATAAGACCTTAAGGACATCTCCTCTACACTCAGGATTTACTGAGAAATACATTCTTTCATAGGAACTTGCCTCCTGCCTACATTCATCTCTAAATAAGCATGTGAACTGGTATCTACTCAACACTAAATACACCCAGTTGGAATACGGCATGCTTGAGTATGTGTTCCCGTATGTGTTTCAGACTCAAAAACCCACCTGTAGGTTGGAATTTTTAAGTCAATACTGTGACTTACTTTCAGACGCAGTATGGTGATCCTCCCATATATGTGACAGAAAATGGAGCATCTCAAAAATTACACTGTACTCAATTATGTGATGAGTGGAGGATTCAATACCTTAAAGGATACATAAATGAAATGCTGAAAGGTGAGATACAAACCAAGACTGTCTTCACATATTTTTCTGTTCAGCTTAGACCAACTTTGATAATATGACTAAAACTTATTTCTAAGTTCATCAATGAAAATATTTAAGATTATCTTCACAGTATACTTTTCCTAGCAGATGAAGTATTTTAAAAATGGAACAAAATGTCTCTGCAGCTATAAAAGATGGTGCCAATATAAAAGGGTATACTTCCTGGTCTTTGTTGGATAAGTTTGAATGGGAGAAAGGATACTCGGATAGATATGGACTCTACTATGTCGAGTTCAACAACAGAAATAAGCCACGCTATCCAAAGGCTTCAGTTCAATACTACAAGAAGATTATCACTGCCAACGGGTTTCCCAGTCCAAGAGAGGTAGGCCAGTTATCTATTGATGTTCCTCGTTCTGGATTTCAGAAGTGCTAGGCAGCTGGGGCGCACAGAGGTTGCCAAGCACCTCTCCTCCCCACTCCATGAAAGAGGACAGGGTATGTGGGAGCATGGTCCCTTGTCTTCTCCCCTAAGTTGCACCCCCACTTTGTTCATTCACTTAGTTAGAATGGGGTAAATATGCCTTAAAATTCTATTGTAACTGGCGGAGCATTAGGAGATGACTAAGGTTATACAGGAGATCTGTTTGCTTTAGGTTGTGACAGTCAACAAAGACAGTTAAATGTTATTCTAAACGTGTGTTTTAATGCAAATACTGCCTATTCATCAACATATGTGAAAAGTAAATCAAATGTAAAATGAACATATTATTTTCACTTTTTTCCACGAGTCATAGAAATGCACTCATTCCAAAATGAGATTTAAAATAATCACACTTAATAATCCCTTAAAACATACCAAACAACTTCAATAACCCATACATTTTTTCTATCAGCTCTCTATGTTGATATCTTTGGCTGGGAATTGAAACCGTAATTTAGAATGTCTTTAGCATTCTTTTAGGGTGAGCCCAGTGGAACTATAAACGGCAGTGCTAAGTGATAGCTATCAGGCATTCACTAGTCTTGCATTACTATAAAAGCTCTAGATTGGAAGCTCCTTAAGAATAAAGACTGTTTTGACTCCCTCACAAGGAGGCACTTAGGTATTTAATAAATATTAACTAATTTAAACTACAGAAAGATTTTTTTATCCCACATTATTCCATAAATGACTTGACACAGCAGAAAATCAGTCTACAGTAACAATATTTATCAAGTGGATTTTTATTAGGTGGAAAGCTGGTACCTCATAGCCTTGGAAACGTGTTCTATCAACAACCAGATGCTTGCTATAGGTGAGTGTATTTTAATCGTTCCCTTTGATAATTAAGCCACATAATTACACATATGACATTATCAAAATCTCAAAATCTGGGCTTAACTGAAATCAATCTTCCAAAACCAATTTAAAATGAAAAATTTTTTAATTTGAAGCAATGTCAAATTTCTATTGTACTGTTTTAAAAACCATAAAGAAATATTTTATCCAGCCTAGTTTTCATACTGTAAATTTATAATCTATTTTTGTTATCGTGGGCTTTGTGAAAGGAAGGGAAAATTCAACCACTATACCAATGGAATGAAGAAAAGTCAAAGAACACTTGAGGAGATATTATATTTGCTCATTCAGCAAGTATTAAGCACTATTAGCCAGGGGCTGTTTTAAGCTGTGGGGATATAGCAATGAACAAAACAAGGTCCCTACCCTTACGGAAGGCATCGTTTTTATGCAATGGGATCTAAGGGGCTCAGAGATGTAAAGTAACAAGGATTCAACTACATATCAAATGCCAACACATATAATTTGTTACTTTGAGTTTTGTCTTTCTCTCTAAGGGGAGTCAGAGAAATACACTTTTTTTTAACAAATTCATCTTTCATGTGGTATCAGTGGTGGAGTGCTAGACCAAATCCTATCAATTCAGCTATTTTTATAGGCCAGTATACTACTACACCCCCCCATCTAAATAATCAGGTAATAATGATGAATATGCTAATAAACTAAAATAAACCTTTATCACATTAGAGACATGATGTAAAATTTACTGTGAGTCTATATGAATTCCATGGGCAGGGCCTGTGCCTTATTTACCTTGGTAACCAGAGTACCTGACACAAAACCTAAAAGCAGGTATTACAAAAATGTCCACTACTATATTCATGCACATGAAATATGCTTATCATTTAACTCTTCAAGATGATTAACTATACAAGAATTACCATACAAAACTTCAATACAGAAATTCCTATACCTAAGATACACAATAACATCTCTGAAAGGCTGGAAATGTTTCCCAAGGCCTTTTCTTTCACAAATTGCCTTATAGAAACGATGCGGTATGGCGGCTAATATTCTCAGATTAATTCATGGTAGTAATAAGCACAAGTGCTGACAGACAGCTAGATTTTACTGCAGTGCCCATGGAAGAAGCAAATCTAGGCATCCTTTATCCTGTATTTCCTGAAATATTCTACAAAGCCCTCACACAATTTTTTACAATATTTAATTCACTAGGCTCTCTTTCATAGCAAATAAGATTAAGTGGAGTGCTTAATGATGCCATTTTCCCTTTTTCAAGTAGAGTTAAGGCTTTCAGGATGAAGCTGTATTCATTAGGACGGATACATTCTCACGTGTGGGTGGTTTTCTCCCATTCAGAGCCTTTACTCAGTCACATGCAGATGGTGACGGAGATCGTGGTCCCAACAGTCGGCACCCTCTGCGTGCTCATCACCGCCGTCCTCCTGACGCTTCTCCTGCGGAGCCAGGGCTGAGGCGAGGTCACCCATTTTGCAGATTCTTCTCTCATAGAGCATCTTCAGGATCTTCCTTCTCTTTCTGTTTTGAAGGTTTATATATATTTCTGTTTTCAGGCTCTGTGATAATTACTGGTTTTTGGTTTTGCTTTGTTTGGGTTTGGGCTAGGATTTAAAAATTAGAAAATAAAAATAAGCATAAATGAATAAGTCACCTGTCAATTCAATGTTAATATTTTGCTGTGTATTACGCCCATTTTCATTTTGCAAAAAAGGGATCATAGGGCACAAACTGCTTTGTTACTTGATTTTTTCCTTTTAAAATTTGTCCAGAAACTTTAATATAGAAAAGACTGCCATCTCAGCACTCACTGTCTTACATAGGATGGGCAGTCAGTCATTTATAGATAACCCTTTTGGGTTACAAATCCCATCAGGCAACCAAGGAAAAGCCATTAGGTGGGTACCAAGTTAAGTGACATGCTTTTCTAAGATAAACTTTCTTATATTAAATTTAATTCACTTTACTGAAATACCTCAAGGAAATATATCTAATTTATGTATCTTCTCCATAACTAAATGATTCTATTTTTTCAAATAAAGGTGTATTTTATTCTTAACTATGCCAAAATTAAGTAATCTCCGTTTATTTGGGGACAAAATACAGCTTAAGAAAAAACGATATTAGTCATTTTATTCATTATCTGATTCTACTGAATGTTATTTCTGAAACACAAAAACAGTAAGCTAGTAGAAAATGCTACTAAATATAAATTATTTCGATTAATACCATCTCAAATTAAACATTTTAAAAAGGGCAGTTACATTTGGGCCTTAGTCCTACAGTTGGGCTGGGGTAAAACTGTTGTGAACAAAACTCAGCTTTCAATGTCAAATTAGTATGTCTTCTCAGGGTTTTTCTCTTCCATCAATGTTTTTGAAATCAAACTCTCCTTCTACTATATATGCAGATTTAAAACACAGAAATTATCACTCAAAAATTTTTCATTTCTCTGGTTTTAGGATTAAACTGACCTATTAAGTTGGCTACAGAAAGTAGAAAAAAAATTAAAGACTTGCACTGCTCAATAACGTCTGGTAAGCCTTTTATGTGATTACCGATAATCCATATTCCACATTTCTGTTGTAGAAAAGAATTAAACCATAAGGCATTCAATACAAGTATTTGGAGAGAACAAAAAGCGAGCATACTACCTTACAGAAGACTCCATCACCTCACATCACTTGAAATGCACCTGGCTGCAGGTGACCATGTTAGTAAAGGAGAGCCTTTCTTCCAGGCTACCGTTTAATGTTAATTCAGAAAAATCTGTAACCAGAGAGAGATCAGAATTACTTACTGCCCTGCTGGCTGTTCTACCACATATACTGCTGAATTTTACAATAATCAAGCTGTAATCTGAATGACACGTGTCTTCTACTTTAAGAGAATCCATTAGACAAAACCCAGCAAGACCAATTCTGTTAAATAAGCCCTCTTAATGCACTGAAAATATGATTAGCAACCTAAAATACAAAGCATATTTTTAAGTTAAATATTTTTAATTGGGGAACCTACTACTGTATTTTTTGTGCCTCATCCACCTTGGCTGAACAGCTACTTTGTCCAATCTTAATGTATTTTTCTGAAAACAATTTCTAATCTTAGGGTTGCACACATCCTTTTTTTTTTTTCTCCTGAAGACTACTGCATTTCAAAAATAAGTGGTACAATTAACATTTAGAGGAGATGACATCCACTTCCTTGTGGGTCAACATTTTGGTTCCATATTCTCACCACTGGGAACAATCATTTGCTGAGCACCCACTGGGTGAGCAGCACCCTGATGGACACTTTTTCTTCCCCAATAATTCCAAATCATTATTCTCTTCCCATGGCAGCTAAAAGTACACTTTTCTCTCAAGTCTTCCTGCTTTTGATGTTAACCGCTCTACTGGAGTATCATACCATTAGGTACCTGGAAAAGCTGGTATTCAACCTAACTGCTCAGTCCAACAAAGTAGAAAGTCTAACTTCTTAAATGCGTATGATCTTTAGCAAAAAATAAATCATTATTGGATTTTAATATTTACAACTGTGGCTTTGTTTACATAGTCCATGACTTCTACAAATGAGGTCCTCCTTCAACAGTGGGTCTTACTTTGGACTAAAGGTCACTGAATAGTTTCTAGACAAACACATAAAGAATATATGATGAGTAGACAAGGTTATAAAGCTTGAGTGCTTTTGCAAGCATGCAAATATACTTCATAAGAATTCCTTATTTTCATAGAAAGAGTCAGTGGAACACAATGTATTAACAAATTGCTCTAACTGTAACATTCAGAACAACTTTCACTCTTCTTTGAAACAATTTGCATCAAAAAGACTATAGAAGATGTATGTTCAATATACTTCACTTATTTAGCATCATTGGAAAAAGGTGTTTAATCTTGCATGAATTTCCTCACAACAGAGGTTTAATCTGTATGTAATAAAATTTCTTTTAAAATGGCATTTTCAAAAATGTATTCCAAATGTCCATGTCTTTAAATTTTTATTTTTAATCATAAAAGTAAAGCTTGTCTTTAAAAAAAAATGAACAAACCTAAAACAACATATGTGGATAAAATGTTTAAACTGGCGGTGCTCAAACTAAATTGCACGATGGAATCACCTGGAGAATTTTCCAGAGATTCTGGTTTACTTGGTATGAGTATTAGGACTTTAAAAGCTCCCTAGATGACTTTAATGTTCAGCCAAAGCTGAGAACTACCCCTGCCTTCCCCATTCCACGCCTCAAGAGTTAATATTTTGTTGTACCCTTCCAGACCTTTTTCTGTGCCCCAGTCTCTGTATTTTTTCTAGTCTTTTGTTACTATAAACAATACCACAATTAATAACCTTGTTCATTGTTAACTTTTTGCACATAGCAGGTATTATGTCTATAGAATAAATTCCTACTAAAGAATCTGCTTGCCCAAATGTGCATTCTTTTTAAGTTTTGGTAGATACCGCCCTCCACAGAAGCTGTACAGTATTACACTTCAACTGGCAATGTGTGAGGTTGACTGCCACTGCCCCATCTTCTTGCCAGCACGGTGACACCAAACTTTTTGATCTTTGATAATCTGACAGATGAATTTGCATTTCTCTTATTATAGGTGGGGTTGAGCAGCTTTTATTTTGATGATGACGTCTGAATTTCTTTTTTGGTAAACTCTTTATTTTACTTGCCCATTTTTCTAGTGAGATATTCATATTTTTCTTACTGAGTTGAAAGTTCTTTATATACAAGGCAATGTAGCCCCTTTACTAAATATGAGCTGCAAGTTTCTTTTCCTAGTTTATCACTTGTCTGTTGTTTTGCCTCTCATATTTTTTGTAATGCAGAAATTTTTCCATTTTTATATAGCTGATTTTAAATCTTTTACAACTTCCAGGTCTTATATCACACTTAGGAAAGAAAGCATGATTTTAACTGATGGTTCATAGGAAAAAATTTTCAGTTTCTTTAGGACTTTTACAGTTCAGCCAGATGAACAGAAGCTTCCATTCAAGTCGAGAGTAGCTTCCATTATGCCTGAATCAAAATACATTTTCAAGAAAGGAATGAACACTTTCTGGAAGTAATTTTGCAGAGTATCAATCACTAAAATAAGACTATTTGTATTCCCAGCAGCAGTTGACTATAAGCTTTTGAAACTTTGGACTTATCTTAAAACTATCAGATTTGATTTTCACTAGTCCTTGCAATATGTGAGTGCATCCATTTAAGATCTCTACAGATAAGAGAAAATAGCACCATATACTCCACATGCATGAAGATAACAGTTTTATAGGTACTTACTGAAGGAGAAGGACATAGCAGCTAACTACACCAGTGGTGAAATGACATACTCTGACTGGTGTGGACCGTCTTTGACATAATACTAGAAATCTCAACCCTTATTCCAGCCACAGAGAAGACATTAGGGCAGAAATGTCATCATTGTGTTAAACAGTGCACAGAAGAGTGAATTATGAGCTGGCGTTCAATCTTATATTTGTACTCCTATGTCCCTATTCCTTTTCCTCTTTTAATAAAAGTTCCTCTATCTAGGATAATGAGTAAAAGTACTCTCTCAGCTTTTTTTTCTCCAGAATTAATATTTTACACCTAGAGTTCAGGAAATTTATTTAAAACAGGACACAAAGCTATAATAACGATCTCTACCAGTAAGATTTAGTTTATTTTCTACTGGAACAATTTATCTAAATAGACTACAAACCATCTTTACCAGGTTTGTGGAAATTCAGATGGTCTACAGGTGGGCTGTCACTCAGTTGCCAGACTGTTTTCACTTTTTTCTGGCCACTAGTTATTTCCACTTTCCACTTCTGTGGTTTCTCACTAAAGAAAGAAAAAAGATCAAAGGGATAAAAAAAGTTATTTCCTTCCTTTCTTCTACAGTCATTTTGTGAAGTCCTTATATGATAAGCACTGAGGAAGAAGAGATGAACAGGTCACAATTCTAAATTTCAGATTTTGAGTTTGAATCACCTATAGGACACTGAAGTTGAGGATTCACATCGAATAGGCTTTTAGAAACAAGGGTCAGAAGCTCAGGAGAAGTTGGAAATATGGGCTATAAATTATCAGTAGCTCAGAGGAACTGAAGCCTTGAGTATGACGACAACCACCCAGGGAAGACAGAAAAGAAGAGAGGGTAAAAGGTGGAGTTCTGTTGACAACCCACATGTAAGAAGCAGGAAGAGGAAGGACCTGAAAAGACAATTATTCAGTCTTGGAAGTGGGCCAGGGAGGTTGAATTAAAATTAAGTCAGAATTGCTGATGGACAGTGACTGTAATGCGGTTGGTGGGGGGGACCTGATGAAGGGGGTAGTGTAATCACCATAATATTACTCATTTAATTGTAGATTAATATCAAAATAAACTTAAAAAAAAATTAAGTCAGAATGCTATATCACATAAAGAAAGGAAAAGAAAGGAGCAGTGTTAACTGCCCAACAGCCTGTAGGTGCTTACTGAAGGACAGAGAACTGGGAGGCCATCTAATTACACATGGGGCTAGAAAGCGTCCACTGGATCTGGTGATTAGAAGGCCACTGGAGACCTTTGTCTAAGCAGTTTCAGGGGAGTGATGGGGTTTGGCTAGGAGGAAATGAAGCAGAGAGAGGATATAAATAGAGTGGCTTTAGTGTGAGAGAAATTTCAAGTACATTATATGCTGAGGGAAGAGTTGAGGAGACCATCTGAGGTGACCTCAGTGTCCTGTGGATGGGTGATCCGTCATCCCAGTCACCCCAGCCTCACTCTCCACCCCTCCCCACTCCCAATCCCTCCTCCTCTTCTCACTCCCACGGCCACAGGCTTGACTTCACTGTCCTTACCCTGATCCCTTTCCTCCAAATCTGTCACTTCCCTTCTAGCTATATTTTCCACCCTACTCTGTGAAGCAATTGAGAGAAAAATGAAAGACTAGAGGCCTAATTACCAAAAGAGAGGAGACAAAGGCCCGGGAGAAGGAAGAGGGAGAACTCACTCAGAGGATGGTCAGAGAGCAGGATAGAGATGATCAAGGGTTCAGAAGTGAAACAGCTCTAGGTCATGACGTCTTCACGGAACAGATAACAAAATTGCCTAGAATTATGGCCAAAGTATAATTTAATAATTACTTACTTTTGATACAAGTTTTTTATAGCAATTGGTCTGACTGGCAGCTGAAAAATGTGTTGCTCATCAAGAGGATTTTGTTTGTAATATTTTATGCAGGATCTAAAAAAAAAAAGAAATCTCTCTTGGAAAAAAAGTCCCTCTTGGAGATAAAGGCTTTCTGGTAGTCCAAAGCTCAAAGCTTATAAAGCAAACATTTTATTCAGTAACACTAACCATAACATCAACAAAAGAATAATTTCAGGGCCACGAAAGTAAACAAAACTTAAGTTATGTTTTTTTCTTTCAAAGAAAACCTCATTCACTTTTAAAAACAGTAGACATATTTCTCATAAATATAAAATACATTTAATTTGAGCCTGAGTAAAAGCTTCACTGGAGAGAATAATGTATCAGAAAGAGAAAAATGAAAAAAACGCAAAAAAGAGACAAAGATACAGCCTCCAGGGTTTTTGGAGTCCTGGAAAGAAAGAGTTAACTCATTTATACTACTGATTTTTAATGGAACGAGAACCTTTTAGATTCTGTAAACAATAACAATTTCAAACTTTTTCCTTAACAACTGGGGCAAATTCCAATTTTGGAAAATATAATGGTATATTTACTTCCATCAGGAAAAAGAAACCTAGTTCTTCCACTGGTTGGTTTACTTATTTCTAGTCTGAGGTCTCAAAGACACATACAACATGAGCAATGGATGTATGAGGATTATTCCAAATTGCCTTTAGCAGGCTGATTGGCAGAATCTCTAAAATTACAGCAATACTGTTGACAGAGGTTTGGTAATAATATTTGATTCCATTCAGTTACCATATAGGTGCTTAGCAATGATTAGCTTGCCTTAAATTTATAAGGATATAAAGAAAAGAGAAGGAATATTTATTAAGCACCTATTAAGGGTCAGATACTTTATACCCATTACATCATTTAATCCTAACAATAAACGCATGAGGTTACTAGATCCTTTTCACAAACGAGAAAACAAGATGCAGTGAAAGGACACTTCCTCAGGAAGTCAGAAAGTGCTAGGGCCAAGTGTCAAATATGACTCCTGAATGCAAAGCCTTTGCCTCCTATGAGTGACTTAGAACCTTTCTGCTCCTACAAAGATAAGGTACACAGATTCTAACCAAATTGGAAATAAAAAATGCACATTTTGGCTGCAACTATTTCAGAACAGAATACATTTTTATGTAAGGAAACAAGAGAGAAGTACTTACTGTGTTAAAGAAAAGAGGAGCTCATGTTGAGGTTTAATGAAAAGCATGCAACTGACTAATATTTCTAGAATATGGTGGAGTTTTTGAACACGATAAACCTGTTCTTGTATATCCACTGACGGAGAAATGAAATATTCCTGGAATGAAAAACAGTACAAGCATAACAGGGAGTTAAAGAACAAGTAGAACCTTTAGAAAGAATATGGCTATGCCTGCTAAATCTAAACCAGGCTTACTAAGAAAGGAAAGGAAAAAGGAGGCAGCTCAGTAGGATTTACACCTTTTACCTTTCAATACTATTCTTAAAACTAAACTGTAGACGAAGTATTCACTGAGATATTCTAAGCAAACCACTATACAGTCTCTGGTAAAGGCAAATCACAGAACTGCTTCACCAAGGAAGCCCAGGTGGGTAAGTACCACCACCAAGCTCTCCATCTGTTGATGGAAGTGTCCACCTCTAAAAATAGGTAATAAACCTGAAGTACCAAAAAGTTAATCAAGTGTATTGATAAGCTTCGGCTCCAAATATATTACTGGTAAATTGGTACAACCCTTTGAAAAAGAAATTTGGCAATGTATGTCAAGCATCATAAAAAGCTCAGACCTTCTAATTCTATTTCTAAGAATCCATCCTTAGGAAATAATCCATGGTAAATACGGTAGGTGGCATTCTATGACGGCCCCCAAGAGTCCCAGCCTCCTTGGAGTAGACATCTTGTATAATCCATTCCCCTTGAATGAGTCCAGAACTTGAAAATAGGATGGGATGTCACTCCCATGATCAGGACACTAATTGATTGACCTTAGAATTAATCAAAAGGGAGATTATCACTGATCATCACTACGACCTAATCAGAGGAGCCTTTGAACTCTCCTGCTGGCTCTGGAGAAACAAACTGCCTGTCACATTGTGGAGAGGGCCACATGGCAACAACCCGCAAGCAACCTCTGGGCTAACAGCTAGCAAGAAAATGGGGGCCTTCCTCATAGGGCCACAAGGAAATGAATTCTGCCAACAAATGAGGGCACTTGGAAGCAGATCTTTACCTAGTCGAGCCTCCAGATGAGTGCACAGCCTGCTAATACCCTAAGCAGAGGACTCTGCTAAAACATGCCTAACTCTCGACCCTGGAAGCTGAGTTAATAAATTTGTTAAGCTTAATAAGTTAAAACTATTAAGTTAATACCTTTGTGAAAGGCTTAAGCTTCTAGGTTCATAGTGCAGTAGCTCCCCCTCATCCACAGTTTCACTCTCCACGGTTTCAGTTACCCACAGTCAACCTTGGTTTGGAAGATGACTCTCCTTCTGATGTACCGTCAGAAGGTCCAATGTAGACTAATGCTGTGTCACAGTGCCTACGACACTCACCTCACTTCATCTCATCATGTTGGCATTTTATCATCTCACATCATCACAAAGCAAGGTGAATACCATGCAATAAGACATTTTGAGAGAGAGACCATGTTCACACAATTTTATCACAGTATATTGTTATAATTCTTCTATTTTATTATTCGTTATTGTTAATCTCCTGCTGGGCCTAATTTATAAATTAAACTTTATCATAGATAAGTATATATAGGGTTGGGTACTATCCACGTTTTTAGGCATCCACTGGGGTTCTTGGAATGCTTCTCCTGAGATAAGGGGGGACTACTGTAAATGTCTGCAGTAACGGAAAACTAATACAGAAAGGGAAAAGCATCAGAGTTATTTGGAATATGAGATGGCTTGTTTAAAAAGACATCTTCCTGACCCTAGACCTACTGAGTCACTGAGGCCCAGGAATTAGCATTTTAATAAGCCTAGAGGTTCTCAAAGCTTAAAAACTACTGTGTTAAAAGTTTGGAGTCAAACCGTATTTTTTTAAAAAGCAGGCATATGAAATGACTAGAGGGGGATTCATGAAAATAAAGAGTACTCATATTTGGGTGATAAGATTAAGGGTGTATTTGCCCCCTTTTCTACTGAAAAATCTTATTACTTTTCTAAATTTAAAAAAATGTATAGAAACACCAAAGCATGCCTCTCTGGACCATGTACCTGCGTGTGCGTGTGAATATATAGATTTTTTTTTTGCTAGAACATGTTTCCACTAAAAATACATACCCTTAATAAAATGTTAAAATTTAAATAGCATAATTTAACCCTCAAAAGAATCTAGTTGAGTCTTACTTTGCATAACACAGAGTCTTTCTGTTCAATTTTTATTTTTATAAGAGATAAATGACAAAAAGTTGATACTATAGATACATTTTTAAAAGAATCTTTCAATGAATGTCAAGGGTCAGTATAGATACTTCTAACCTTTCTAAATCAGTACACTAGGAAAATACAAAAAGCTCATAATCATGACATTGAAATCCAGAGGTATCTTTTGAATCAATATATTAAAGAACATTATAAATTTCTGGAAAATATCCTTCATGTATAATAGAAATGGGGCAGGAGAATATAGAGCAAATGCTCCTTTATAGGACCTATCAAAGAAAGGTATTCCATAGCATTTTAGTGAGAGTAGTTGGAGTATAGGGGATTGAGCAGGATACAACTCCACGTCAGTACCATAAATTTAAAGAGAATGAGAATTTACATTGAATGAGCTACTTTTCTGCCTTTGACTGCCTCATTTATCTGTTTCCTAAAACATGGGTGGAGGCTGACACACAACAGGCACCTAATACCTATATAAAGAATGACAGAAAACCAACTTTACAATAAAAAAGTAAACTCACCAGATGATTCAAAGATGCAAGTTCCTGACCTATTAAGAAAAAACACATATATACAAATAAGCTTTAGGTATTATCAATTGCTTTTTAAGAGGCCTAAGTAAAAAAGTAAAAATTTTCAGAATTTATATATATAAAACAGATGTTCAAGCTAAACAGTTCCTCAGAAATGGCTGAATTCTCTGGCACATTACACCATAAATATACACTGGCACTTATTCTAAAAATGACCATAGCTTGCCCCTAACAAAAACAACCAAGAAAAACCAAGTGTTGAGTATTAAGGTAGCATCTCATAAAAGGATTTTTTATTTACTACACTAACCTCATAGAATCTCAGAATGTTTGAACTAAAAACAAAGAAACAAAAACTACAGTTTTAATGTAATACCTTTATTGAGAGGGAACTAAGGACCAAAGAATGGAAGTGCCTGTGAACCAGGGGCAAAGCCAGAACTACAAATGACTCAGGACAAGTAGACACATAAAATTTGGAAATAACTCCGGCTGGCAACTGTGATGTACTTTTTAATTTTTGAGCTGGGTAAAGGACTTACCTATGAAAAAACTGATATAATCTTTCTTTAGTTTGTCCAAACCAATTTCCAAAAGCATCTGAACTGGAATAGTCCCACTGAGAGAAACTGTGTCCATGGTTCCATGATAAGACTGATGAATGAGCTTACTTAATAAACTGTTACTCCCGCTGTGGAGCTGGAAATCAAGAACATTTTTATAAAACTACAAATAAAAACATAACCAAATCCAATAAGCAAAAGAGAAGCAAACTGCATTAGTTACAAGCTGAAAATTAAAAGCTTGCATCTGTAGTCTTCTGCTACTATAAATTGTTTGAGTAAAAGTACCTAAGTTACAAATGTCAGTTTCTAAAGTGTCATTCCTACATCACTTGCTTAAGTCCAAAACAAGTACAAAAAGTTGAAACTTATCATCGCTAGATAATTTCCACCAAAGAGGAGACAGAATTGATCCTTTGAAACTTTACAATTAGGACTTTTTCTCCTGGCTGATTAAGTGCTTTGTGCATCTTTTCCAAAACTGAACATCTTCATCCACATGGAAAATCTGGGCTGCTGCAGAAAAACTCTCTCTCCCTCAACGGTCCATGCATGCATCAGAAGGAACTCCTTACTGGCTACAATATCCAACATACTAACCAGATCATTTGCACATTAAGAAGAGCTATGGACTTATAGATATAGCATGTGTTCCAAATACTAATTCATTTTAAACATACCTAAAAGAGTTGGCATTTCCTATTACCTCCAATTTTAATGATAATCTTTTGCATTTTTTAATAGAAACTATTTTGTTTTAATAAAAACTATTTGCACATGGTAGTGATATATTTGTAAACATCTCACCAACACAGAGACTCTCCTGAGAAAAATTAAATAGCCAAGACTAAAATGCCTACAATGACTAATGCCCAATTAAGGGCAGAGTTTGCAGGCCTTTGCTTTAGAGTGTATCTCTGTTCACACCTACAAAAGTTTCTAAGCTTCACAGTCATGAACTGGCAGCCACATTATTCAAGAGAATTCCTATTAAATGAGGACTCTTTTCATTTCTAGTTTTTTATTTAGCTTTTTTTTAATCACAAAAGCACAGGTTTATTATAGAAAATACATAAAGTACAGAAATGTATAATGCACTTGGAAAAACTCATTTGTAACCTTAATATCGTAGGTGATTGCTATAACTTTTTAGTACGTTTCCAGGTTTTTCTCTCCAAAAGTTTATTTTTTTTATGTAATAACATACACTCCTTTCTCTTTCTTGAACATTATAAACATTTCTCTACATCATCTGTCAGTATCATTTTTAGCAATTATTACATGTGCCACTATGTGGTTATATCACTGTTTGCTAACAGTGGAAATTTAGGTCATTTACAACTTTTTGCTGCTGTGAGGCTTGATGCCTATCCTGACACACACGATCTTGATGCCTACCTTCTCATACTTCTCTGTATGTAGGATGGTTCCTAACAAAAAAATTACTGATTCAGAGGGCGTGATACATTTTGAGGATCTCAATACCTTATCAAAATTGCTTTTTAGAGAGCATCCCAGTATGTACTCTCATCAGTAGTATAGGAAGATGATTATTCATAGCAACAGTAACAACGATATTAGTATCTTACGAATAGTGAACACTTAGTCATGAGCTAGGTGCAAGGCACTCTACATGAATCAAATCATGTAACCCCGAACAACACCTCGAGGCAAGTACTGTTCCTACCCTTCTTCACAAATGAGGACACTGGGGCACAGAGAAATAAAAGAATCCGCCCAAGTTTACGGAGCTAGACAGTATCAGGATTGGAACTTAAACTCAGGCAGTCTGTTCAGAGGCTGTGCCCCATCTGTCATGCCATGCTGCTAAGAAAGCATTCAATTCTAGCACACACACTACTAAACCTACCCATGGCTGTATATCACCACGCTGCAGATTCTGGATGATCAGTGTAAAACACTTCACCAGGTCTTGATATGAAATCACACCTTGACATGAAAACAAGTGAGTCCAACATTATTTTCATGGTATTTCTGCAGATCAAATACACCATTAATCTTAAGGATACACAAATAAGTAGAAGACAAGTATCTGTACTTTATGCATGGGGAAGCGGAAAAAAACGCAAAAAAACCTAACATACTTCTGAAGTTAAGAATTTAAAGTCATTGCCATAAAATAACACAGTAAAATATTAAGGAGTATCTTTTCCTTTTTCTAATAATTATAATTTCACTAAGGTATATATTTTAATAAATACAGCATAAAAACCATCTACATCTTATCCTCAAGGCAGGAGAAAATAGATTCCATGAATTACCTTGTCTTAGTACAATTCTTGAGTATAAGGCACCAATGCATTATTAGAAATGAATTTGATAAAATAAGATTCACACTTCCACACAAGACTAGTAGTACATACTGTATTCCACACAAGACTAGTATAGTATATACTGTATTGTGGCCAAAAGACTTTCAAAATAATAACAGAAAAAATGTTTATTTTACAATCAGGATAGACACCTACTACTGCTCATTTTGAACCACAGCTGCTCAGCAAAATCGAGATCACCCCGCACAGTGAAAAGACGCTCAATGGAACGATCAATGGCTGCGCTGTCATGCTTCACTGTCTGAAAAAGAAGTAAACATCAGAGAATACTCAATTTAAAAAAAAAAAGTGAAACAGTTGAAGGCCAATAAGCTTTTAAATGCTGCTCCAAGAAAATGTGGATTCATGAACACACACAAAAAAGATATGAATGAATTTTGTAAACTTCATTCACTGATGAGGAGACGCAAATCAAGAGTAAAAAACTGGATCCCTGGAACTCTTTTAAAATTGTGATGCCTAAAAGCAAGCATTCAACTTTCCTTCATGTAAAAATATTCAATTCAATAATCTTTGTCTCCAATTTCCTCTTCCCCAAATTATAACCTATTTTGTTTCATTTAATACCACATATGGCATATTAACATATCATCTCACAGTATATTAGTACACTATAATAATACCATCTTAAAGTAGATTAACATAGTCACTTCTCCTTCTCTGCAGTTGAATAATTAATAATACATAAGTTCTCTTAAAATATATCAGTTCTTAACGATGCTAACATTAAAGAGAAATAAAAAACTACCCTCAAAATGCTGCCCTGGCTGCACCAGATCCATTTGAGGTGGTATGACATGAAAGCCAGCAGTACAGCTGCATTTGAAAGCTATTTCAGTGTACATTTCTAATTGATGTAATCACTCACCTCTATGTCTCTTTTTGTAGAATCACCAAATCCATCCAGTTTATTTAAGTCTAGAAAGTGGCAAAAGCTTATTAATCCTGGATCTTATTTTTCTGCTTTCTAAATGATTTCTATCCTAGTCCTGCCTTCAAATGGCAAATGAGGACACTAGAAGTATAACCAGGGATTTCAGTAAACCACTTAACTCTCTATTGGAGATCATAATAAATAACCACCAGGTAGGGCTGTGAGGATAAAATGAGATCCAGTAAAAGCCCCTGATAAACAATGTCAGGCACATGGTAGTTATTGTTCCATTCCTCTTCTCTTATGATCTCAAATATAGTTGTAGTATATACAGTTTAAATTAAATATTATTTCTTAAAATTACTTAGACCTTTACCATTAGCAATTCAGAATGAAAGCTGTCCCTCTAACCATGACAGACCTCATAGCTTTTCATATATCCCAATCAAAAAAAAAAAACAAAAAACCAAGCCTAAAAGGATAACTTATATTTAAATATAAAAAGTATAAATTCTCAGTAAAGAAAAATAAACAATATACAAGCATGAGTTAGGAAAACAAACACCATTCAGAAACTCCTGCACAAGTTCAACAGCAGATTTTGCTTCCAGAGGCTCAGGCCACTCAGTTACACCTGTCCTCAAACCATCAGCCAAAACCTATGAGAGATTTAAAAAAAAAAAGAACTTTTTAGCAGAAAACAGAGCTTAGTCAATAGGATATATTTAATAACATTAGTCACTGTAATAGTTCTTGAATGTTTAACCACATGCCAGGAACTACTCTCAGAGTTTTACATGTAGTTTGGTATTTCATCCTCTCAAAAACCCTGAGGCAGATACTACTATCATCCCCATTTTCGAGGCTAGGCTAGGTTAAGTAACTTGCTCAAGGTCACACAGTTATTAGCCGGCAGTGGCAGGACATACATCCAGCAGTCTCATGTCCAAGACAGCGTCCTGCACTATGATACCCTATGCAGAGGCGCTACAGAGAATTCAAGACTGACGAACCACTCTGGACGTGGCTGTACTTTCAGTTAAGAAGGCCTGACAATACCGATGCAACAATCAGGGAAAAACAAATGTGAAACTGAATGGAAGTTTATGTTAAAATAACATAAACACATATGCCTAAACCAAAGTAAGGAAAAGGGGTCAAGAAAGGCGGGAGTAGCCAGAGGAATAATGTGAGACAGCCGCTCAACTCAAATGTGGGAATCGTCAGCTACAGAGCAGGGAAGGTGGAGACAACACCTAGGGAACAGTAGGAAATAAGATGAGAAGGAATAGGGGCCAGATAGGAATAGTGATCTCTAAACTTGACAAGATTTTTTTTTATTTCATTGGAAGACAACAGCTACTCTTGATTTTTTTAGCAGGAAAATGACATAATCAAGTAGTTAAGAATTCCTGTCAGCAATACCCAGGATGGATTCTATGGGAGAAAGTACAACGTTTCTCAATACAAGTGATATCATCATCTACCACCAGGTGGTCTCGGAAAACTGTGTGGATAATTTTTGGTGTCACAAAGACTAGGGGTACAGGAGCATTTCAAGCATTTACTTCGGTAGCGGTCAAGGATACCATACTGTCATGGGAACAATGGTCCCAAACCCCAAAGAAGAGCTCGGCCCAAATGCTCATCATGTCCCTGCTGAGAAACGATGAATCATCATTAGTGGCTCAGGAGGGAGGTGAAAAGGGCTGTAACTAAGATCAGCGCAGTGAGAGAAAGTTTAAAGGAAAAAAGTAACAGTTTGTTCCAGAGAGAGAGAAAAAAAAGCCTATGTAGACTAAAACAAGAAAAAAGCTTACCCATTTATAAAAATACAGGGGATTGAACTTGGAGAGACTACAGCCATGTGCACATCTAAGATTCGGTGAATTTATAAGGGAGGTTATAACAAAGCATGGACTTTCAAGTCAGACGGACAGACATGTACTCGAATGTATTTGACAGACATGTTATTTAAACCGGCTCTTCCACTACAGTTGCCAATGCCTCAGGCCAAATAACCGAACCATCTAGCACCACGTGCTTGGCACAGGGAGTGGCACCGTCTAGTGGCGGTAGTGGCAGAAACAGTTCTTCCTATAGTGAAGTACAAGATTTCTAGCCTGGGAAATTAAAGGAATGGTGGAACCATAGACAGAAATGGCGGGAAGGGGGTTCTCTAAGAGGATCTAGTGTTGAGATTTTCAAGTTTCATTTTGGAAATACTGAGTTGAAGCCACAGTACTCTGCTCAAGTGGGAATAATCTGGTGGACGTGGGAAAGATGGGAAGTGGTATCAGCTTCAAGAAAGGGGTCTGGAGTCCCCTCGTAAACCATTAGTTGAATCACTGACAGGACAAGCTCTCTGCCAGGGTGTGGAGAGACACAGGCAGAGACCCGAGAGCAGAAGTATGATGGAAGTCCACAGTGAGGGTCCTGGAAGAGGGGCTTGCAAGAAAGAAGAAAGGTGAGAAGGTAGAAAATGTACTAAGTTGTGTACAAACAGGGAAATAATAATTGGTGGTACAAGAATTAAAACTGCTTGGTACTACGCCAGATGCTGAAGACACACGGGGCGCACTCAAGTCTAGCAGGGAAGACAGAAAAGTAAACAAATAATTGTATTTGACAAACACTCTGACAGGAGGTGTGTGTGTGTGTGTGTGTGTGTGTGCGCAGCAGCACAAAGCACGGGCAGCTGAGCCATTCTGGGGAACCAGTGCAATCATCCTAGGCAAGGACATCACAGAGGGCTCACCCAGCAAGGAGGCGGGAGAAGGGCACACCAGGTGACGCAAGACGCGCACACCAGAAAGTGACACTGTGACGGGACTGGAGCTATATTACAAGCAGGAAACTCAACGGGGCGAGGGTTTGGGTTCAGTAGGAGCAGAAGAGGGTGTGAGATTAAGCTAAAGAACTAAGTAGGAGCCAATCAGAATATGAAAAGATCCTGAAAGTCATCAGTCATCAGGGAACTCCAAATCAAAACCATGGGATACCACTTTATCCCCACTAGAACGGCAATAATAAAGGACAATATCAAGCATTGGCAAGGATCTAGAGAAATTGGAACCCTCATGTACTGCTGGTGAGAAGGTAAAATGGGGCAGCCACTCACGAAAACAGTTATAGTCTGGCAGCCCCCCCAAAGGTTAAACATAGAGTCACATTATGACCCAGCAACTCCACCCAACAGATGTCACACAAACACTTGTACACAGCTGTTGACAGCATTACTCAAAATAGCCAACAAGTAAAAACAACAAATGGATGAATGGTTAAACAAATTGTGGTATATCTATACAATGGAATGCAATTCAGCAATAAAAAGGAACAAAGTAAGACAAACAGATTAGTGGTTGCCAGGGACTGGTGGAGGAGAGAGTGACCACTAATGGGTATGGGGTTTCTTTCTGGAGTGATGAAAATACTCTCAAATTAAATATGGTCATGGTTAGACAACTATACATGTAAGTATAGTAAAAAACATTGAATTGTACACTTAAAACAAGTGAATTTTATGGGATATAATTTGTATCTCAATAAAGCTGTTAAAAGAAAAAAAGTCAGTAGGCCAGTGATATAACTGGCTTTGTAGGGACATACTGGCTTTGTATGCCAGGCTAGGACATATGGATTTCTACAGTGTTAAAATGAGGCACTCAATTTGTATGGTAGAGCTGAAATTACTAACACATAAAATTCCTGAAACACATGCTCATTAATCTTTAGCATCAATCAAAAAACCAATCCAGTTATTAACAAGCAGATTATACATGTATTAAGAATAAACTGGCAGTTGATCCATGTGGAAAGAGGGGAATCCATATGAATAAAAACCAAATACTCCTGTAGAAAAGGCAGAAGAACTGTAGCTATTAACTACCTAACACTCCCTTTAATTGAAAGGACAACCACCACGCAGCAAAATTAAATTATCCAAATTGCCAAGAGTACCTAATGAATACATAACATTCAAAAGAAATTTTGAAGAACACAAAAATAAATAACATCATTAGCAAATATTTTTATGAAAACGTGATTTAATGCAAGCTACAAATTCCTGAAGGATACTCACAATGAGAAATTTCAGTTCTCTGTGAAGATGATTCAAAGGACCTCTGGGTTCTCCCGATTCCACTTTAATATTCTAAAAAGTTCCAAAAAGTTCTAAAAGGTCAGTTTTCACTGGTAATCCCTTCTCTGCATAAGGGTCACAGTTACTTGCATTTCAAACCACTCATGCATTAAAAACTTACTAATAAATTGAAAAAGTAGGGTAATATTTCATTTAGAACTCCTTATTCAGAGATACCATAGATTCTGTCCATCCCAATACAGTAACCTAAATTCATGCCACCACATCCTCTCTCTATACTACAGTTGTACCTACATGGCACAACTGTTCTGTCCTTTCCCACAGATGTTCCAAGAGGACAAGTTGGAAAAATATAAATAAATACAATGACAAACTTAGCATTACCACGCACCAAAAATAAAACCCCCTAATAAATATGTTCACTAGACTCCTAACTGAACCAACAGTGTACTGTCTTGGCCAGAGGTCAAAGTTTTACAAACCCAAAACCTTTAAAAAAAAAAGGGGGGGGTGGGGGGAGAAATGAAAGAAAAAAGCAAATGCTGTTTTATGTAAATTCCTATTGCAGGAAAAGAAAAGCACCAGGAATATAATTATTCATAATCCCACCACCTTGAGGGAACTGTAAATACTATCTAGGCTTCTGTATACACATTTTTAAAAAACATAGTTGAGATCCTACTATATATACAATTTTGTACATTTTCTTTCCTTTCCTTTGCTTAATAATAAGTATCTCCTATTATTATTAAAGATGTTTCAAATCATGATTTTTAAACAATGTAATATATTTCATCATGGAAATCTATTTTAATCATTTCCCAGCTGAATGTTCAAGGCTTTGTTTTTAACATTATGGAAACACAGCTATTATTACTGCACTGAATATCTTTGTACACGAACTGTTATTAGCAATTGGATCGATTTTTAAAGACAGATTCCTAGAAATGTGAATATAGGGTGAAAAGCCTTGACAGCATGATTCTTGATGTATTGCCAATATCTGCACTCTTTTAAGAATAGCAGAGGGAAGTCACTTTGATGATTTCATTTGAGTCCCAACTCCAAAGACTTTAGTGATCACTGGGGAATTCTCAAGTTACATAATGGTGGTGTGTAGGCAACTGATAGGTCAGATCACCTGGCAAAACGTCCACCGGCTGCCCTGGAAAGACTCCAGGGATAGGCTGAGCCTTAGGAGCTGTTTACAACCTCTGGGGCTAAAAGCCTCACCAGCAACAAGCAAGGTAAATGTAAACACACACTGAGTAAACTCAAGAGAAAACAGGGCTCACTCCCACCAGAGCTGCAGTTGAAGTAAGTGGAGGGATTTGAAGAATCTCATCCACAGGACTCCAGGCAATATCCAGCGTGATGGTAGTTTGTGATGCAGCGACCGTGTCGTCCAAGGCAGTGGACTTAAAGAGCTCATACTGGGCAAAGCCCCTGGCTGTGACCTGAAAAGAGTGCACCCAGCAGATGGTTCACTAAGCTTTCACATGGCCAGATGCTAATCATCAAAACTACTTCGAGTCTCTTCCCAAAAGAAGAAAAAGCAGACTACTTGTATCCCAAATGGAAAAATAAGACAATTCTTTTTCATCACAAAGGCAAGAGGACATATATTTTTAGTCACTAGCTGATACAAAAATAAACACTGTGATACAAAAGAAAAATCTCTAGTCATATTAGGAGTTAAAAAAACTTTAAATTAGGAAACAGGTCCATAACAGATTGAAGAAAATACAAGTAGAAGATAAATACTTACAGTAGACAAGTGATGTCTTTTCTTATGTGAATTTTTCAAGTCTTCAAGATTTACAGAATAATTTTTATCAGCTATAGAAAATGAAAAAAAGAAAATATTTAAAGGTACAATTCAAAATCATTGTTAGCTCTAAAAATTACAATCCCTCAAATTCTTTTTTTTTTTAACCTTCAAACAGAACTGATTTTATTTCCATTTTTTGGGGGGTTTCAAATGTATATCACAGTGGTTCAACAGTCCCCATGATCAACTTACATTGTGATTGTGAATTATTGGGCCCTTATTGCCCTTCCCTTCCCCCACACCTGTACCTGCTCCAACCCCTCCCCCTTGGTAACCACTAGTCACTTCTCAGTGTCTCAGTCTAGGGCTGTTTTCTTCTTTCTGTTTTGCTTTATTTTTATATTCCACAAATCCTAGATCCATCCATGTTGTCGTAAATGGCAGAATTTCTTTTCTTTTTATGGCTGAGTAACATTCCATTGTGTATATGAACCGCATGTTCTTTATCCACTTACCTACTGAGGAACACTAGGTTGCTTCTATATCTTGGCTATTGCAAACAGTGCACCAATAAACACAGGGGTGCATATATATCTTCAATTCCTCAAATTCTGAGAGTACCACAACTAACACTAATAATTGTTGAAATTAACATTGAAATCACAGATGAATGAAATGTTAATAAAAGAAGGAAAAGTGGAACAGGGGTTAATTCTAATACCAAGAGTATAATTAAATGCCTACTATGAAATTGGAATTATATAGTCATTATATTCAATTTTTTATCCTGTAGTGAAAATTTCCAAAAAGACACAATAAAAATCAAATGAAACTCAAACAAAACAGCCATAAACTCCAGTTCAGACTCTCAGACATCTGCTTCTGGAATATCTCCTATATGCTGCAAGTCATACACTAGTGTAGATTCATGGTGGCTAACAAGTTCCACTGGTCCCTCCCTCTTCATGAGTACATCAGTTTCCAATAAAAACCATGTAACAACTACACAAATAAATATCCACATCCCCATAAAAGTAAGAACAGTGAGCTCTCACCTTTACAACTGACCATATATAAGACAATTCCTGTAATGCTGCTATTTGTTGTGATGAGCTCAGCTCCCAGCCAACAGGTACTTTCAGGATCGGAACTGTCACACCTCACCCAAAGAGGAGGAAGGGGAGTAACGGGCCGATTAATCTTCAAATGGGTCATATTAGGATTGTGAGCCATAGTGTAAAGTCCAATTAACTGCCTGGAAGACAAGAGTAGGAAAAAAAAATTACAAGTAGAGATTGTCAGTCAGTCAAGAGTTTTCTTTTCCAAAGATATCATGAAGGGAACCTACAGTTCTGACTCTGATCCCACTTCTGATCACGACTGAATATTCTGCACCCAATTCCAATGTGTGGCATTTTCCTTGTGCTAAGCAATTCTCAGACACCAACTGGGTGTCCTGTAATTCAACTCAGTTTGACACTATTAACCAGAGATAGCATCAGATCCAACAGATTAAGGGCTCAGTACCACAAGACTGCCACCCACCCCTTCAGATGCCAAAGGCAAGTCCAGGTTATCACCCATGCTTCTGACAGGCTACACATTGGAGGTTCCAACAAACCCCTTCTTGGGTTCCATTAATTTGCCAGAGTGGCTCACAGAACTCAGGGAAACATTTTACTTATGAGATCACTGGTTTACTATAAAAGGATGTAACTCAAGCACAGCCAGGTGGAAGACATGCACAGAGTGAGGGATGGGGAAAGGGCGAGGAGCTTCCATGCCCTCTCCTTGCGGGCCATTTTGCCTGCATCCCCACGTGTGCACCAAACCCAGCAGCTCTCCAAACCTCCTTTCAGGTTTTATGGAAGCGTCACGACGTAGGCAGGGTTGATTAAGTCATTGGCATTGGTGGCTTGCACTCAACCTCCAGCACCTCTCCCCTCCCTGGAGGTGGAGGTGGTATTCAACGTTCTAACCCTCTAATCACAGGGCTGGTTCCCCTGGCAACCAGCCCCCATCCTTTGGTTACTTAAGGCTTTTTGAAATGTTGCCTCATTAACATAAAAAAAGACAACTTTATAGCTCTCCTTAGAGTTTTAGGAGTTCAGTGGACAAAGACCAAATGTTTCTTATTATAAATCACAAATCACAGTATCCTAGAAACAAAAATCTGGAAATTATGTGGCAAAATACATAAATATTTCACCCAGTGAGGAAGTGGGAGAAGGGCACACCAGGCAGATGAAGACACCAGAAAGTGACACGGTGTGACAGGATCCCAGCTACTGCAAGCAGGGAGTTCCATAGGCAGGGGTAGAGGCGCAGCGGGAGTGAAGCAGGCTGTGAGATTAAGCAAAAGAACTAAGGACAAGCCAGTTAAACCATAATAAAGCTAGGGACAGGGTGGTAAATGTAGAGCCATTAACCTCCTGAAATGATACTTGAGGTCTTCAGGCATTAGAACACGTAAGGAAATTTGAATATAGACTGTGAACTAGATAGTAGTATTTTAACAATGTTAGAAACAAATCCTACAATTTGCAACAACATGGATGGAGCTAGAGGGTATTATGCTCAGTGAAATAAGCCAGACAGAGAAAGACAAGTACCAAATGATTTCCCTCATTTGTGGAGTAAAACAACGCAGCAAAATTGAAGGAACAAAATAGCAGCAGACTCACAAACTCCAAGAAGGGACTAGCGGTTACCAAAGGGGAGGGGTGTGGGAGGGCGGGTGGGGAGGGAGGGAGAAGGGGATTCAGGGGTATTAGGTCTAGTACACATGGTGTGGGGGGGTCACAGAGAAGACACTGTAGCACAGAGAAGGCAAATAGTGAATCTGTGGCATCTTACTACACTGATGGACAGTGACTGCATTGGGGTATGGGTGGGGACTTGATAATATGGGTAAAAGTAGTCACCACATTGTTTTTTCATGTGAAACCTTCATAAGAGTGTATATCAATAACACCTTAATAAAAAATTTAAAAAAAATACAATGCTCAAGTAAAATAAGACCATGGGGGAAATTTTATATTTAAAAAGGCTTAAATGACATTTTTAAAAAAAAAACTAAACTAAACTTTATGGTTTAGAGATACACAATGGGTGGTAAAACTATAAAGGAAAGCAAGGAGATAATTTTTATATTACCTGGCTACAGGTAAGCCTCTGTCTTCGTTCTAGGACAGAGCATGTGATGGAGTTCTGGGGGGCTAGTTAGGTTTTATCCCTTGACCTGGGTGGTGGCTGCAAGTATCTGTCTTATAATAATTCTTTGTTATATAGTATGTTTTATGTGTTTTATGTATCATGTTGTATTCTAAAGTAAAATATTTTCAAAAAGAAGTCAAGATAGTGATTAATTTCAGACAAGGGGATTTAAAGAGGACATGAAGGTTCTGGGAACATGGTGGCATTCTCCTTTTAGATTGGTGGTTACATGGCTGTGTGTAAAAATGTGTCAAAATAAACATCCATGATTTGTTCAAAAAAAAGAAAAACAATGTTAAATTTCCAGATTTTGATCATTGTTCTATGGTTATGTAAGAGAATGTACTCGTTCTTAGGAAATACATAGTGAAGTATTTAGGAGTAAAGGAGCACAGTATCTCCAACATACTGTTAATATTTCATTAAAAATGTATGTGTGTGAGATATGTGTGTTATCATATAGATGTGTTAGGAACATCAGGTAGAAAGACAGACATGAGCAGCCTGGGAAAGGGAAGATAAGGTTCAAGGAAAAAACCCACCCAAACTCTGCCCAGGGAGGGGGTCCCAAGTAAAGACAACAAAGGCTTTGCAGGGAGAGAACTTCCTTGTCTGGTCCAAACTGGTCCCAACCAGATGCCGACCTGGGCACAATCGAACAAAACTAAGAATTGCCCAAAGCACACCTCATCATGGGAAAGGGCATGTGCAAAGAGAGGGATGGCTATATCGATGGACCTGTAAGTCAAATAACCCACCTGGCCCATCGAAGAGGCGCCTCCCAGCCGGAATGTAACATAAGGGTCTCACACCTGAGGGATCAGGGCCACTATCTGCCTCGGCTCTGGCCCACTCCTTCTTTGGAGGGCATTCAAATAAAACTCTCACTCTGCCCCACTGTTGGGTCTCCGCCTTTCAATTCTGTCAGGGTGGGGACAAGAACTAAGGAGAACAAAGGCGCCCCTAACAGATGGGGGAGCAGGAAAAGAGGAAGAGCAAGCCCAGAGAGAACGACCATGCAGATGCAGCACGATGTGAATCTGGGCTAAGGGTGCACACAAGTTCCTGCACTATTCTTCTGACTTTTCTGAACATTTCAAAGTGTACCAAAATTAAAAGTTACCAAAATATGTGGCTTGAAATTTTTCAGAGATGAAAACTAAATATATTACCAACAGATGTTCGGGAAAGGAATTTCTATGGGATTGTACTTAAAAAGAAATACGATAATCCCAGAAGGAAGGTCTCACATGCAAGAAATGGAGAGCAAAGAAATGATAAGCATATGGATAAATCCAAACACTGGCTGGAGAAAACAATACAAATAAATGTTTAAGTCGGGGAGGAGAAAAGAAAAAAGTCCAAATATGACTTAAAATCAAGAAATCATGAAAGAAAAGACTTTAAAAGTTTCTACATAGTAAAACAAACAAAAAACCATGAAGGAAAGCCACTTTGGGAACACGGTTATTATAGTCATTATTCTCTAACACTACTTATATGACTATATCCTCCAGAATCCCTTGACAGCAGACTTTTTGGTTTTGGAGGTGAGGGAGGCCAGCAGAGGGATCAGCACATGGCTACACAGGGAGAGGAGAAGTGAAGCTAGCAAGGCAGAGGCAGGGTTTCTGCCAGGGGCACGCACTATTGGCATCTGAGTGGGATAATTCCTCATCATGCAGGAGAACCCCATACATTACAGGACATTTACCATCTGTGGCCCAAGCCCATAGCTCCCCTCAGTCACTGTGACAACCAAGAAGTACACTGCATATTTCCAAATGCCCACCGGGTATGGCACCCCTGGTGGAGGACCACTGGACTAGACAATGAAGGCCCGTACGCATCACTCATAAGGAAGTTGTAGTTCATCATGAGGCAACGAGAACTGTTGAAGGATTTTTAAGCAGGGGAGCCATGCTATCAGGCTTTCATTTTGTAAAGATTCTTCTGGCTGCTGTGTGGATGCAAGAATGGAGGGCAACCAGATGAGACACAAGGAAAACAAGGAAGAAGTAACAACAATAAATGGTCTACGGGAGTGGAGAAAGGGAAGACCAGCAGTTTTTGGTCGTGTTTGGGATACTATGCGACATTCAAGTAGTTATCCTTTGAGGTGGTATATATCTAACTAGAGGAGGAAGGAGGGAGAGAGGGAGGGATCTGAGCTAGAAGCATATTTTTTTCCAAGGCTGCTAAGAATGTTTCAATTTAAATCCTACCCTCCAGCCCTACTCCTACCCTGACACTAAGAAAAACCTTACCTTGCTCTCCCAACTGGTAAAGCAAGTGGTCCAACATTCTCACCAGTAGAGAAATCAGAAATAGCAGTTTCTTCAGATTGTAGTTCTTCAACATGACTTGTTTCTTCCTTTTCTAAAGTCTTTAAAAAATGCTTTTAATTATTTAGCCAGGTAAAAGAATCCTTAAGATAGTGGTGAAATCTTCACTATGCTAGAATAACATACTGATTTCTAAACACTTAAGGACAAATAATTGGGTTATGGTGTGAATCATAGCTACAAACCAGGTTGACATCAACAAATCTTGGCATCATAAATATTTCCCCCGTCCCATAAAAACATATTGGTCTAAGCTGCTACTAATACAGGAAGCTTCTGATGCTACCTGAAAAGGAAGTACTCCAACATGTACAAAATGATGATCTGAAGATAAAAACCATGGGAAACTCCCCAATTTTGTCAGATTTTTCATTCCTGAAACACAGCCCTTACTCCTTAAATCTATTCCTCTGAGGGCTATCAGCTTTCATTTGTTTACTGAGTTCTGATACCTACGTTTCTGGTATCTATTGATATTAAACAGTAAAGAACTAGCTCAGTCTTGACAATAATATTAAGAGTTAACATTTCCTGAGCATTATTATGTACCAGCTACTGTTCTAAATTTTCTTTTATTCTTCATAGAAACCCTGAGATACTGACACTAACCCTGTCTCATAAATGAGAAAACTGAGGTACAGAATGGCTAAATAACTTAAGCCTTGAGTGACACAGTTGCTGAGTGGCAGAACCAACATTTGAGACTGGTAGACGGAATTCAAAACTCAAGCTCTTATCCATTAGGCTTTTATGGCAATAAATACTCTGTGGACTTGGTAGGTATAAGACTTAATGTTTCCTTGACTTTGAATTTATTTTGCCAGATTCCAGATTTCATTGCCTTCGAGGCCTGGCTTTCCAAAAGGCTCCCAAAACGAAAGGTACGCAGGAAATGTCATTTTTATCTCTGTTCCACTTTTCAACATCTACCTAAAACTCATGCTTCAGGCTCTACTGATCTTTGCAGAAATAAAGGTCTTTTTAATTGTTCCCCATCACAAAATGCCAGGGCATCGCTGAATTACAGGTGACTCCTCACAACTCCAGAAATTGCATTCTCACCTGTTTCCTGACCCAGATCTCCATGAATCCCCTCTGCTCATCTTTCCCTTTTCATGATTACTCATTTTTATCTGAGCACATTAATTTTTTCAGCTTTTGCTCTACATGCATTTTGCCTTCTCCCCATAACAAAAGCCTAACTTCAAACACATAATTCACCTATAATTATTTTCCAAGCATTTGCCCATCACAGACATGCAACAGTAACACCCTTTCGTAGTAGCTCCCCTTCTCAGGAAGGAGTCTTCCTGTATTTAAAATAAAGAGTTCTCTGTTCATTTATCACAATGCCCATCCAGACAGCATGAGGGTCTTAAGCAGACAGAAGGCGTTCCTTCCAAAGGAACACCCTCTCCTCTGTTAGAGCCTGTTCCTTTCTGCTTCAGGGAACAGTGTTACCATAGGAATGGGTCCTGGCTCCAAACCAACTGAGTAATTTGACAGCTTTGTAGTACTCAACAAAAATCACCATAATTGCTCTGCCAAAACAGTTATCATAATTAAAACACAAAGCTTTAAGCTTGTAATTATAAAGTGATGGAAAAAATAAGAAGTTCCCTCTTGTTACATTTAACAAACAAAAATTAAAGTAGAACTTTATGAGTCATAGCCACTTACTCTGCACTGTTCAGTGCAGTAGCCACTTGCCTCATGTGCCTACAGAGCACTTGAACTACAGCCAGAAAAAATTGAGATGTACGTGTAAAATACAAACCAGATTTTAAAGATTAGTACGGAAAACAGAACTTAAAACATCTCATGAGTGGTTTTTATATAATTTAGGTATTGAATTGGTATATTTAGATTAAATAAAAAGCATTCATTTTTTTTTATTAAGGTATCATTGATATATACATTCTCATGAAGGTTTCACAAAAAAAACAATGTGGTTATTACATTCACCCTTATTATCAAGTCCCTCCCATGCACGATTGCAGTCACTGTCCATCAGTGTAGTAAGACGCCACAGAGTTCCTATTTGTCTTCTCTGTGCTACACTGTCTTCCCCGTGACCCCACACACACCATGTGTACTAAACATAATACCCCTCAATCCCCCTCTCTCTCCCTCCCCACCAGCCCTCCCCCACCCCTCCCCATTGGTAATCACTAGTCCCTTAGAGTCTGAGTCTGCTGCTATTTTGTTCCTTCGGTTTTGCTTTGTTGTTATACTCCACAAATGAAGGAAATCATTTGGTATTTGTCTTTCTCTGCCTGACTTAAAATAAAAAGCATTATTAAACATTATTTCATACCCATCAATCCTATTCGTGGCTTTTTAAAGAAAATGCTCACACAAAAACCTATACAAGAGGATTAAAGATGGCGGTGTGAGAGGTGAGACAGAGGCTTCCTCCAAAAACCACATATAATACAAAAATATAATTAATACAACGAATCCTGAAAGAGCAACAGGAAAGATGACTGCACCAAACTGCATACACCTGGAGAAAAGAAGAAACCTCACTGAACAGGGTAATGTACCAAAGCCGTGGCCCGGCGGCACCCAAGCCCTTCCCCCACCCCAGCTCACCAGCAGGAGGAAGAGAAACGGAGCAGGGAGGGAATGGAAGCCTGGGACTGCTGAATACCTAATTCGGAGATCTGATCTGGGAGAACAAACCTACATTTCATGTCGTTTTCATGGTACTCTTGTGATTAGGGGGTTGGAAAGTGAAGACAGGCAGAATACCTGGAGAGACTGAGAGTCCAGCCACTTGTGGAAAGGAGGGATCCACTCCAGCTGCTCTGGGACAAAAAAAAGATGGGCAGTCTGAAAGACTTCCTAACACCAAGAGGGCTGCTAAAGGGGCAAGGATTGCACAGAGCTTACTGCTCAGGAGAAAGGACAGGTAGGCAAAATTGTCCAGGGGCACTCTGACCAGCAGGTTGGGAGCTTTCACGATCTTCAGGAGCTCCAGCTCCCTGGCTTGGCTACAGAGCTCCAAGGACCCCCTCCGTGATACACAGCCTACTGAGCCTTTCTCCTGGCCAGCCCCACCTGACTCACAAACCAGCAAACCCTACCCTGGTGTCAGGCCAGCCAGAGGGAAGCCCTGTCTACAGCAACTACAAATGCAAAGCACAGAGGCTTATACCTATGTGCCTGGCCCACTGGTTCAGGCAATGGAGACAGGTATAGCAGCTGGGTAGCAGGAAACAGCTCTTTCCTCCCCCCAGGCACCAATATCGCTCCCCTGCAACCCCCGACATTGCTTCAGGGGCTGAGCAGCTCGAGGGAGTAGAGCTTCTGGGCACTAGAGGGCGCGATATACAAATACGAAATGCCAAAGGAACCTATTCAAGGTAAAATTATGAATACAACTCCTGAGAAAAATTCAAATGAAATCAACCTCAAGAATCTGCCAGAAAGGGATTTCAAAACAAAAATCATTAACATGCTCATCTCCGATTGGAGATCCAATCATTACGGCACAAAGTATCAGAAATGAAACATACAATGGCAAGTTTTAAAAACAGATTAGATAAGGTGGAGGAGACAATAAATGAAATAGAAATTAGAGAAGAGGAATAAAAAGAAGCTGAGGCAGAGAGAAAAAAGGATCTCTAAGAATGAAAGAATATTGAGAGAACTGTGTGATCAATCCAAATGGAACAATATCCTCATAATAGGGGTACCAGAAGAAGAAGAGAGAGAGAAAGGGATAGAAAGTGTCTTTGAGGAGGTAATTACTAAAAACTTCCCCAGTCTGGGGGAGGAGATAGTCTCTCAGGCCATGGAGGTGCACAGATCTCCCAACACAAGGGACCCAAGGAAGACAACACCACAACATATAGTAATTAAAATGGCAAAGATCATGGATAAGGACAGACTATTAAAAGCAGCCAGAGAGAGAAATAAGATCACATACAAAGGAAAGCCCATCAGGCTATCATCAGACTTCTCAGCAGAAACCTTACAGGCCAGAAGGAAGTGGCATGATGTATTTAATGCAATGAAGCAGAAGGGCCTTGAACCAAGAATATTTTACCCTGTAAGGTTATCATTTAAATTTGAAGGAGGGATGAAACAATTTTCAGATAAGCAAAAGCTGAGAGAATTTACCTCCCACAAACCATCTCTGTAGTATATTTTGGAGGGACTGCTATAGATGGAAGTGTGCCTAAGGTTTTATAGCTGTCACCAGAGGTAATAAAACCAGAGTAAAGAAAGTGGAACAGCTAATTACTAAGCAAATGCAAAATTAAATCAGCTATCCCCAAAGTCAATCAAGGGATAGACAAAGAGTACAGAATATGATACCTAATATATAAACAATGGAGGAGGAAGAAAAAGGAGGAGAAAAAAAGAACCTTTAGATTGTGTTTGTAATAGCATATTAAGTGAGTTAAGTTAGACTCCTAGATAGTAAGGAAGTTAACCTTGAACCTTTGGTAACCATGAATCTAAAGCTTGCAATAGCAATAAGTACATACCTATCGATAATCACCCTAAATGTAAATGGTCTGAATGCACCAATCAAAAGACATAGAGTCACTGAATGGATAAAGAAACAAGACCCATCTATACGCTGCCTACAAGAGATGCGCTTTAAACCGAAAGACATACACAGACTAAAAGTGAAGGGATGGAAAAAGATATTTTATACAGCTAATAGGGAGAAAAAAGCAGGAGTTGCAGTACTTGTATCAGACAAAATAGACTTCAAAACAAAGAAAGTCACAAGAGACAAAGAAGGACATTACATAATGATAAAGGGGTCAACTGAACAAGAAGATATAATGATTATAAATATCTGTGCACCCAACACAGAAGCACCTACATATGTGAAACAAATACTAACAGAATTAAAAGGGGAAATAGAATGCAATGCATTCATTCTAGGAGACATCAACACTCCACTCATTCCAAAGGACAGATCAACCAGAGAGAAAATAAGTAAGGAGACAGAAGCACTGAACAACACATTAGAACAGACAGACCTAAGAGACATCTACAAAACTCTACACCCAAAAGCAGCAGAAAACACATTCTTCTCAAGTGCACATGGAACATTTTCAAGAATAGATCGTATACTAGGCCACAAAAAGAGACTCGGTAAATTCAAAAAGATTGAAATTGTACCAACCATTTTCTCAGACCACAAAGGAATGAAACTAGAAATAAATTACGCAAAGAAAATGAAAAATCCCACAAACACATGGAGGCTTCACAACATGCTCTTAAATAAACATGCATCAATGATCAAATAAAAACAGAGATCAAGCAATATATGGAAACAAATGACAACAATAATTCAACACTGCAAAATCTGTGGGATGCAGCGAAGGCTGTGCTAAGAGGAAAGTTTATTGCAATACAGGCCTACCTCAGGAAGAAGAACAATCCCATATGAACAGTCTAAACTCACAATTAACAAATTAGAAAAAGAAGAACAAATGAGGCCCAAAGTCAGTAAAAGGAGGGACATAAAAAAGATTAGAACAGAAATAAATAAAATTGAGGAGAATAAAACAATAGAAAGAATCAATGAAAGCAGGAGCTGGTTCTTCGAGAAAATAAACAAAATAGATAAACCCCTAGCCAGACTCATCAAGAAAAAATGAGAGTCTACACACATAAACAGAATCAGAAATGAGAAAGGAAAAATCACTACAGACACCACAGAAATACAAAGAATTATTAGAGAATACTATGAAAAATCATATGCGAACACACTGGATAACCTAGAAGTAATGGATAGCTTTCTAGAAAAATACAACTTTCCAAGGCTGACCCAGAAAGAAACAGAAAATCTGAACAGACCAATTACCAGCAACAAAATTGAATTGGTAATGAAAAACCTACCTAAGAACAAAACTGCTGGACCAGATGGTTTCACTGTTGAATTTTATCAAACATTTAGTGAAGACCTAATACCCATCCTCCTTAAAGTTTTCCAAAAAGTAGAAGAGGGAATACTCCCAAACTCATTCTACGAGGCCAACATCACTCTAATAGCAAAACCAGGCAAAGACACCACAAAAAAGGAAAATTACAGACCAATATTGCCTGACGAACATAGATGCAAAAATACTCAACAAAATATTAGCAAACCAAATTCAAAAATACATCAAAAAGATCATCCATCATGATCAAGTAGGATTTATTCCAGGGATGCAAGGATGGTACAACATTTGAAAATCCATCAACACCATCCACCACATCAACAAAAAGAAGGACAAAAACCACATGATCATCTCCATAGATGCTGAAAAAGCATTTGACAAAATTCAACATCCATTCATGATAAAAACTCTCAACAAAATGGGTATAGAGGGCAAGTACCTCAACATAATAAAGGCCATATATGACAAACCCACAGCCAACATTATACTTAACAGTGAGAAGTTGAAAGCTTTTCCTTTCAGATCGGGAACAAGACAAGGATGCTCACTCTCCTCACTACTATTCAACATAGTACTGGAGGTCCTAGCCACGGCAATCAAGCAACACAAAGAAATAAAAGGCATCCAGACTGGCAAGGAAGAAGTCAAACTATCCCTGTTTGCAGATGACATGATATTGTACATAAAAAACCCTAAAGAATCCACTCCAAAACTACTAGATCTAATATCTGAATTCAGCAAAGTTGCAGGATACAAAATTAATACACAGAAATCTGTGGCATTCCTATATACGAACAATGAACTAGCAGAAAGAGAAATCAGGAAAACAGTTCCATTCACAATTGCATCAAAAAGAATAAAATACCTAGGAATAAACATAACCAAGGAAGTGAAAGACCTATACTCTGAAAACTACAAGACACTCATGAGAGAAATTAAAGAAGATACCAGTAAATGGAAACACATCCCGTGCTCATGGATAGGAAGAATTAATATTGTCAAAATGGTTATCCTGCCTAAAGCAATGTACAGATTCAATGCAATTCCTATCAAAATACCAACAGCATTTTTCAACAAACTAGAGAAAATCATTCTAAAATTCATATGAAACCACAAAAGACCCCAAATAGCCAAAGCAATCCTGAGAAGGAAGAATAAAACCGGGGGGATTATGCTCCCCAACTTCAAGCTCTACTACAAAGCCACAGTAATCAAGACAATTTGGTACTGGCACAAGACAGACCCATAGACCAATGGAATAGACTAGAGAGCCCTGATATACACCCAACCATATATGGTCAATTAATATATGATAAAGGAACCATGGACATACAATGGGGAAATGACAGCCTCTTCAACAGCAGGTGTTTGAAAAACTGGACAGCTACATGCAAGAGAATGAAACTGGATTGTTGTTGTTTAAACCCATACACAAAAGTACGCTCAAAATGGATCAAGGACCTGAATGTAATTCATGAAACCATAAAACTCTTAGAAGACAACATAGGTAAAAATCTCCTGAATATAAGCATGAGCAACCTCTTCCTGAATGCATCTCCTCGAGCAAGGGAAACAAAAGCAAACATGAACACATGGGACTACATCAAACTAAAAAGTTTCTGTACAGCAAAGGACATAATCAACAGAACAAAAAGGCATCCTACAGTATGGGAGAATATATTTGTAAATGACATATCCAACAAGGGGTTAACATCCAAAATACATAAAGAACTCACACGCTTCAATACCCAAAAAGCAAATAACCCAATTAGAAAATGGGCAGAGGATATGAAGAGACAGTTCTCCAAAGAAGAAATTCAGATAGCCAACAGACACATGATAAGATGCTCCATATCACTAATCATCAGGGAAATGCAAATTAAAACCACAATGAGATATCACCTCACACCAGTAAGGATGGCCAGCATTGAAAAGTATAAGAACAACAAATGCTGGCGAGGATACAGAGAAAGGGGAACCCTTCTACACTGCTGGTGGGAATGTAAGCTAGTTCAACCATTGTGGAAAGCCATATGGAGGTTCCTCAAAAAACTAAAAATACAAATACCATTTGACCAAGGAATCCCACTCCTTGGAATTTACCCTAAGAATACAACTTCTCAGATTGAAAAAGACATATGCACCCCTGTTTATTGCAGCACTATTTACAATAGCCAAGATATGGAAGCAACCTAAGTGGCCATCAGTAGATGAATGGATAAAGAAGAGGTGGTACATATACACAATGGAATACTACTCAGCCATAAGAAAGAAACAAATTCTACCATTTGCAACAACATGGATGGAGCTGGAGGATATTATGCTCAGTGAAATAAGCCAAACGGAGAAAGACAAGTGCCAAATGATTTCCCTCAGTTGTGGAGTATAACAACGAAGTAAAACTGAAGGAACAAAATAGTAGCAGACTCACAGACTCCAAGAAGGAACCAGTGGTTACCATAGGGGAGGGGTGTGGGAAAACGGGTGGGGAGGGAGGGAGAAGGGGATTGAGGGGTATTATGTTTAGTACACATGGTGTGGGGGGTCACGGGGAAGACAGTGTAGCACAGAGAAGGCAAATAGTGAACCTGTGGCATCTTACTACACTGATGGACAGTGACTGCTTTGGGGTATGGGTGTGGACTTGATATTATGGGTAAATGTAGTTACCACATGGTTTTTTCATGTGAAACCTTCATAAGAGTGTACATCAATACCTTAATAAAAAATTTAAAAAAAACCTATACAAAAATGATTATAATGGCTCTATTCATGATCACTGAAGACTGAAAATAACCCAAATGTCCAGCAAAGGGTGAATGGGTACATAAACAGTGGTATATCCATACCATGGACTACTTACTCCGCAATCAAAAGAAATGAACCACTGACATACAAACACAACTTGGATGAATCTCAAGAGCATTATAGTCAGTGAAAGGGGCCAGACTCAAAATGTTACACTCTGTATGACTCCATTCTGACATTCTTCAAAGGACAAAACTATAGTGAGGGGGAAGAGATCAGTGGTGCCAGGGGTAGGGGTTGGTGGTGGGGGAAGATTTTAAAGGGACAGCACATGGATTTTTTGGGGGTGATGGAAATGTTTTGTGTCTTGATTGTGATGGTGATTATCACAATGAACATAGGTATTAAAATTCAGAACTGAACAAAGAAAAAACCAATTTTGCTGAATGATAATTGATTGTATTTTTTTCTTAATAAGGGTACTAGAAATTTGGAATTACATATGTGGTTCACATTATATTTCTTTTGGACAGCATTTTATCTATTCCAAAAAAATTAGAATCCACTTTCATTAACATGCTGATAAAAAATGTGTAATTTGAGATTATTCCCAAGAAATCAAATGTGACTATTAAGAATTAAACCACCACAAAGCCCAAGCACTACTTACCACTTTCTCCACAATGAATACTATGTCATTCCCATTTAGAATATTTTTCAAAGGGTTTGGTTGGCCTTTGCCGATCAATTGCACTTGGACATCAGCCTATTAAAAAAGATAATGTCGAGCAATATTTTACTTATTAAAATATCATTGATATACAATCTTATGTTCGTTTCAAATACCCAACACAGTGGTTCAACGTTCACCCATATTATCAAGTTCTAACTCCTCTAGGTGAGGTCACTGTCCATCAATGTAGTAAGATGTTACAGAACCATTAACTGTATTCTCTATGCTGTACTACGGTCCCGACCAAATTATATTGTGATTGTGAATTACTGTGCCCCTTAATCCCCTTCTTTCCCCCGCACCCTACCCAACCTCTCCCCTTTGGTAACCACTAGTCCCTTATTGGTGTCTACTAGTCTATTTTGTTCCTTCTGTTTTTGTTAAGCAATATTTTATACACACACACACATACACATATATACTTGTACAAATATTTAACCACATAAAGACCAGTTCAATGCAAATAACTAGAAAAGGGAACTTGAACAAAACCTAATATTTTAAAAGTAAGGTCTCATTTATTCTTTGCTCATGTTGTTTTTCATGTTTAGAAAATCTAACTCATATCTACATCCATACATGCTTCAGGCCCACCTGAAGTGCATCCTGCCTTCTAAAGCCTTCTTTCGATTAGGATCACACTGACAGCCTCTTCCTCAAATTCTACTCAATTTACTGTTATGTACCATAAAATTAGCACTTTATTAAACCTTATCCTTTCTTTTGACTGCACTGTAGAATTTAGGACTTTCTCAGTTTCCATACTTTTTCCTTCTACTTGCAATACAGGTTTACTACATAAAAGTCTGAAAACAGATAACTAAGAGATTTTTTAAACTCACCTATAATTCTACTGCCCAAGGTAATCACTATTGTTTGTTATTAACTTGGTCGGTATATATTTTGCAACATCCTTTTCTAGGCATATAAATAAATCTATTTAAGAGAAATATATCTATTATTTAGATATATAGGCAGAATTTTCCTTAAGAGGTACAGAATATTCTAATAATTTTATATCATGAACTTCTTTCCATACCGGTAAGTGGTCTGTCTAGCACCATGGCTCTATCTTCATATAACTAGTGCCATACTGTTCCAAATATTTGGGTAATTTCAATTGGTAATAAACCATTGATAACAGACATCCTTGAATTACTTTCTTCAGACGAATATTTAAAATCACACTGATATTGGCAACTTGCCTTTCAAACATGTCATACCCACATATTTTCATTATTGTTTATGTCAACATATTGAATATTTTCATTATTTTTACCATCTTATAGCAAAATATTGTATCTTGTTATTTAGTTTTCATTTGATCATTAGTGAAGCTGATTCTAAAATGCTTATTATTGACAAATATCTCTCATTATTTGAATGTTTAATTTCTTAGTTTGGATATTGAAGCATTTATTTTGATAAAATGCACAAATCTCAGTATACAGCTGGATGTACTTTGACATGTCTGTATGCTCATATAACTAGCACTTAGATTAAGATATCAAACATTCTGGCAAGTTTTTCTTCCTCTTCACCTATTTCACCTTCACTAATAGACTTTAAAGCATTTAGATACCAAGTTCAAAGAGCAAAGGATACCATGTTATTCTAATATACTAGTTTCTTGAGTTTCAAGTACTACTGTGGGTTTAATTTATTCCCTCAAAAGATATGTTGAGGTCCTAACCCCTGGTTCCTCTGAATGTGACCTTTTATTTGGAAATAGGATCTCTGCAAATGTAATCAAGTTAAGATGAGAATTAGCTTGGATTAGGGTGGCCCTAAATCCAATATCTGGTATACCTATAACAGGGAGAGATTTAGAGACATAGCACACAGGGAGAATGCCATGTGTCAACTGAGGCAGAGATTAGAATGGTGTCTACAAGCCAAAAAACATTAAGGGTTGTTGGAAACCACTAAAAACTGGGAGGAGGCAATGAAGAATCCTTTCCTGGAGCCTTCAGTGGGAGTATGGACCCACTGACACCTTGATTGCAGACTCCTAATCTCCAGAACTACAAGAAAATTAATTTCTGATGTTTTTAGCAAACCAATTTGTCATACTTGGTTACAGCAGCCGTAGGAAACTAATACCAGTATCAAGCAGTGAGAATTCAGATAGGGAGGGATTAATATTATTTACCTGGATAACCTGATCCCTGAGTTTGGTTCGTGAGAATTCAGATAGTGAGAAAGAACTACATTTGTATTTTTCTTTCTGTGAATATTTACTTGGGTCCATTGCTTTTCTTCTATTATTGGTTGTTTTTCATACTGATTTTAAAGAGCTTTTCTATATATTATATATATATATGGACATTAACCCTTACCACTTAGGACTATTTCTCTCCAGCTTATCTTTTACTATATAAATTTAGTTTGCTAATTATTTTATGGACTAAACTCTACAGAGAGTTCACCTATAGAACACTTGGCATATACTAGATGCTTAATAAATCCATGAATGATTATAGCAGCTTTATTCATATCTATCAAAATCTGGAACCCATGCAAATGTCCATCAACTGGTAAATGAATAAGCAACTGTAGTACAGCCATACAATGGGATAATATTTTTCAAGAAAAAGGAATGAAGTACGGATGCACACACAACAATGTAGGTGAATCTAAAATGCATTATACTCAATGATAGAAACCATACCCAAAAGGCTAGTATGGTTTTATTTATTCTGAAAATTCACTGTTTATTTATTTTGGAAAAGACAAAACAGAAAACAGATTCGTGGTTGCCAGGGACTGAGCAAGGGAAAGGGTCAACAACAACAGGACATGAGGAGATTTTTGGAGATGGCAGAAATATTCTACTTGAGTTTGAGGGTGGTGATATTACTGAATGCATTAGTAAAAACTTACAGAACTGTACTCTAAAAGGGTGAAACTTACTCAAACTAACTTCAATAAACCCAACTTTTAAAACCTCGTAATTTTAGAATTACCAAGTTGTGTTTAAAAAACAAGTTTTTCATACCTCATAGATAAATGGGTCTTTACAGCTTCCTTTCTTTTCTTCATTGAATTCCCTGAAATGCAGAACCACATGTGAAAAACAGAGCTACAGTATTGTCATTTAAGCTCAGGAGTTAGTCATCATTTTAATCTCTGCGTGACACCAGTAAAAAAGCAAAATGCAAAGTTTTCATGGCAGTCCTAAGGCAGAGTTGGGAAGAGAGAAAAAAGCAGAAAAAGGATATTAGGTTAAAAAGGAATGAGAAAAAATGTGGTAGAGATTAATAGAATGCTGCCACAAATGGGTACAACTGCTTCTCAGAGGCAGCAGGAAATTAGGTTATCTACCTCTAGTTATCATTTAAAACACATTACCAGTTACTATTAAAATGTGATTTACCACATGACTTTGGGAATTGAAAATGACTGGACTCTGATCTGCTACTGCATCAGTGTGTAACCGCAGTAAAGTTATTTAAGGGTCCCATGCCTTGGATTTCCATGGCTAAGATGGAAGCATCTGTCCCCTCTATTTTTATGAGCTGTTACTAAAAAACCAGTAAATTTTATAATGGTAAACAATTTTCTTTTAAAAATGTAAGCACAAAACCCCTGTATATCATTTAATAGTTTTCACTTCATTCAAGAAAGTGTTAAAATAGTGATCCCAAAGCATGTAAACGATAAGCCCTTAATATACCAAAATGAATCTTCACAGTCCTAAAAGAACTCAGTGGACTTGTTTCAGGATATCATTTATGATTTGATCTACTCTGACTTATGAAATAAAAACAGGAGAGCACAGCCTGTGACTGATTCACTTTTGCCATTTTGACAAGATTGTGACTTCTTAAAAAATATCGGTCTTCTATGTGTAATTCAGGGATGTTATTCAGTCAATCATTCAACAATCATTTCTCAAACATGTATACTATGGGGAAGCACACTTACTAGATGTCCTAGATAAAAAACAAAAGCACAGCCCCTGGCTCTTTTTTTTGAATGGAGTCCAAAGTAAACCAAAAGTTGCAATACACGGTGATGAAGGCTCCGACAGAGGCCAGCACAGGGTGCCGTGGGGGCACAACGGAGATTTTGTTATTGCGTTTGAACTTTACCCCTAAAGCCAAAAGGAATTCACTGAAAGATTTTAAGTGGGAAAAATCTCTCTGACAGTAATACGGAGGTATAAATGTGGAGGCCAGGAAAGTAATAACATGTAGTATTTCAGAGATGATGGCCTTATCAAAACAGTAGGGCTGGTGAGATAGCAAATGCACCTGGTGACTCACTGTAACAGGAAAAGCTTGGCATCTCTGCCTCCACGTTGTGTTTCCTTTGCTGCTTGATTCTCTGGGCCAAAAGAAAAAAAAACGGAAGAAGGCCTCTGCTCTGCCCTGCAGCCCTGCATATAGACTTGTTAATCATCAAAAGGAATTTTGCTTATAGTTTGAGAATTCTGCAAATGGCTCATGAACCCGAAGCTTGCCTCCCACTAGGAGATAGAAAAATATGAAAATAACGATTGCCCTGTCAAAGATTTATAGGACCATCGTGACCAGACCTAGGTCAACTAACCAAGGACACAGAGTCTCACAGCTCTCCTTGGACTCTCACTGGCACCATGATGTCTGCAGCCTTTGGGGACCTCCTAACCTGCTCCCCTCTCCCCAGCATAAAAGAAGCTTGAAATTAACCCTGAGTTAAGATGGCTCTTTAGGACAGTAGTCTGTCATCTTCTCAGTCTGCTGGCTTCCTGAATAAAGTTACTTTCCTTGCCCCAACACCTTGTCTCTTGACTTATTGGCCTGTCTTGCAGCAAATGGCACCAGCTTGGACTCGGAAGCATGACTAGACAGGATGGGGGCAGGGGGAACAGTGGAAAAGAGAAGGAAGTGAAAGCCTTAGATTTGAAACTCTTAACTGAGAAACGGAATTCAAGACTAGGATGTCAGGTTGCAGGAAAAAGATGAATTCAGTTTTGCAGATACTGAGTTTAAAGTCTCATGTGGAAATTTCCAGTAGGCAACGTAAAAGAGACTTTGGGTACTTACAAGTGGAAAGAAAGACTAACATCCACGAAATAATTGGGAAACATTAAGGGTCTAAGTAAAGCTGTTATTAATGGGGGGACTGATTAAATAAACATAAGACTGCCATGGAAGGAAATATTATACAGCAGTTAAAAACTGGGGTAGATCTATAGGCTCTCATACTGAAAGCTATCCAAGACATTGTTAGTTTAAAAAGCTAGTGCTTTTTCTATAATGCTCAAAAAATTGGCTAGCATTACCACTTCTGTAAGCAGAAAATAAGCAATAAACAACGAACAAATATGACATTTAGAAAAAACAAGGGGTTAGATTTTCTCAGTGGCTCTCAAAGTGTGGTGTCAGGCCAACGACATCGGTTCATCTGGAGTTTATTAGCATGGCCAATTCCTCGGCCCCACTCAGACTTACTAAATCAGAAACCCTGGTGGTGGGGCCCGGCAATCTGCGTTTTGACAGCTCTCCAAGTGATTCTAATGGACGCTCAAATTTGAGAACTAACGGATTAGATCTGTACGTCGGATACAGAGCTAGATAGGATCCCCTTTGGTACTAGTACTTCACTGTAAGAATTAAAGAATAAAAGACTTCACTAAAATAATAATAGAGCACAGTGAGATAAAGGTATTTTAAAGGCCAAAGACACCACGTTTTCATTACAGCTGTAGCTCATATAACTATCTTGAATAGACTATAATACCAGCAAGGTTTCACACGAGCAAGGCTTGCAGGGGCTACAACTCACTGCAGAAGACGAGCGTAAAACTCCTCAGCAGCTCGGTTCATTCGGGACCACATCCCGCCCCAGGCCGGCGGCAGATCCCAAACCGCCAAACTGAACTGCGCGCCCAGGGCCCACGTCCGGGGTCATGACCCCCGACGGAACTACTTTTACCCCCCAATAGGTCCCGTTTGTCCACAAAGTTAAACTTTTGATTTAGAGTACACATAGGTTTTTCCTATCCTAAGAGTTTTCCATTCCCGGAAAAAAAAGTTAAAATAGATTGCAGCTACTGAGGGGCAAGACACTTCGTCTCGCGAGAGCTAGACAAGCCTCCTTATGGATTATTCCGCGAAAAGGAGTCCCTCGTATCCGAGCCCTATTGTTGACTTTGGAAGTCAATAAATACAGTAGTTTGACCCATATGAAGACATAACACGCTATTTTTTATTTTTTAAGAGTGGTACATATATATATCCTGTGTCTGTGGCTTGGTTCTGAGGTTGGGCTGGGTGGGGAACGAGTTGAGGGTTACATATAGAGCGGCAGTGATAGGCACTTCCTTTTCCTGTAGGAGCCGCCAGGGTGAGAGGAGCGTGGCCTTCTCTTCTCCCCGCCATGGTGAGTGGCAGTGTCTTCGGCTGGACTTTCCCTTGCTCTCGGGGCCGTTAGGAATGGATTGGGGTTTAGGGCGTAAAGTCTTCAGGAGAGAAAGCGAGGAAAAGATGAGGACCAGAGGCGACTGTGCGTGGGAGCTGGGTAGTGCTGTTGTATGGCAGCCATCTTAGAGGCAACGTGGGCGTTCCGGCGTCGGATGCCCCCGAAAGCAACATAAGAGGACACCAGTTCGTTTTGAGGCCCAGAGGGACCTTTGGAATTCTAGTTTTCCTTGGATCTTAGAAGGCACGGTTCTGCTGAAGACTTGGAAACTTTGGGGGCCTGAGAACTGCATCGGGGTAAAAAAAGTCAATTTGGGGCTTTATCTCCCATGTGCTGCATAGTAAGGAATGGTTACATCTTTTGAGACTGACTTTGTTTGAAAAAAAAAAACTTAAAACTTGTATTCTCGTCTTTGCCCAGCTTAAAAACCGCTTCTGTAAAAGCTTCTTGGTCCTTTTAAAAGTTAGTTGGCCTATTTGGTGTTCCCTAAATCTTTTGAGTTTCTGGCTCGTACTATGTAGTGTTGTGCCCTGGGGAGTTAAGTGAACGAAACAGATTTTTAAAATTATCTTTATGAGGCTTGGATCGTAATTGAATTGGACAAAACACAGTAGTGATCGATAGTAGTAACTTGTTGACATAGGGAATGGGAGAGGAAGCAGTGGGGATTTAAACAGAGTGATCAGAGCAATCTTAAGAGAAGGTGGCCTGAGGAAGGTTAGGAACAATGCTAATAGTATCTCCGGGGTGAAGACATCTGAGTAGGGAAGAGACTAAAAAAGTATGGGGAATGAGGTTGGGCCGATTGTGTAGGCATCCTCAGTCAGGGCTTTAGTTTTTCTTAAGGTGGTTAGTCTGTGGAGAAAGTTGAGCAAAAAGCAACATGACCAATGTTTTCATTAGTAAGTTTTGGAAGATGTGTTTACAATGGGATGAAAGGGGCAAGAATGGAAGTTTTGGAGTAGAGCCATGGTAGACAAGATTTGCTGGCATCTGGGTGAAAGAATTTAGGTGGTGGCATTAAACAGCATTTTCGAGCCTTATAGTAGCCTTGATTATTTTGCTTTGTAAGGCCTGGTTTGGAAGTTTGATGATAAACCATTCTCTTCGAAAAAATGAAAATCATGACAGAACTTGAGGCTCTAAGTGTTCAACTATAAGAATTTACTGAAGTTAATAGACGTGATGCTTTAGTAACAGCCTTTTAGTTTTAAGCGTTGTCTAGTGTACCTCACCAGACCAGCCTCATCTGTAACTGAGCATCACGTGGTATTGCTGGCGCATAAGAAAAGTGCCTCTGGCATTGCTTGTCAGTATAAATATCTTTACCTTTTTCCAGGCGTGTGCTCGTCCCCTGATATCCGTGTACTCCGAAAAGGGGGAGTCATCTGGCAAAAATGTCACTTTGCCTGCTGTGTTCAAGGCTCCCATTCGACCAGATATTGTGAACTTTGTTCATACCAACTTGCGCAAAAACAACAGACAGCCCTATGCTGTCAGTGAATTAGCAGGTACGGATTTTGATACTATATGGATTGGTGGTATAAGAACTTTTTAACAGCAGTGATGAAATTCCACTCTATTGGTCCGTGTTTCTGAACCACATGATTTTCCCTGGTGTTCTGATGCTGTTCACTACAATACATGGTAGGCACAGGTAGCTGTGGTTGTGTGGCTTGACCTTGTATTTCTCCCCCCAATTCCAGGTCACCAAACCAGTGCTGAGTCTTGGGGTACTGGCAGAGCTGTGGCTCGAATTCCCAGAGTTCGAGGTGGTGGGACTCACCGTTCTGGCCAGGGTGCTTTTGGAAACGTATCCTTTGTTTCACTATGTAGACAGGTCGGCTCTTGTGGAATTCAGGCGACCTAGGCTTAATCATGTTCATAGCCAGAAGATACTTCATGTCCAAAATGCTAAGTGTCCAGGATAAACAAATCTGGAAAATTTTTCTGTGATAAAGACAACGGGGGCTTGACATTAGGAGGGCTTTGCTTGCGATGATGTCGTAATTTGCGTCCTACTCTGTTCTCAGCGACAGTTGCCTGCTGTCAGTAAGCTGGTTCAGAAGGGTGACGAAAATTCTCACTGAGCAAGACATATTCTAATTCCTAAAATTTGAGAATGTGATTCTTAACTGGGAAAATAGATGTGTCGGGGGGGACGCATGTTTGCCCCAACCAAAACCTGGCGCCGTTGGCATCGCAGAGTGAACACAACACAAAAGCGGTATGCCATCTGCTCTGCCCTGGCTGCCTCGGCCTTACCAGCACTGGTCATGTCTAAAGGTCTGTAATACTTTGTGTTACAAGATTGGGTACAAAATGCTCTTATTTTCCTTCGCTTGGATCTTTTCATTAATATTAATAAAGAGCCCTTGTAAATCTTGTTGATCTCAGAGTGCTGACTAAATTTCCTCCTACTAAATAACTAGTTCAGAATACTTTGACCTAATAAATCAGTTATCAGTGAATACTAAGTAACCAGGGAACTCATTTGAATACAGTGACAGTATATTGTTAGGATACCTTCTGCCGCCTACTCTGTTTAACTGTTCAAATGATGACATTCCACTTCATTGGTCCGTGTTGCTGAAACACATGATATTTGTGGAGATTCTGATTTGACAAATTGTAAGTCATTTTGTTTTTGTGGGTTATTTAAAATGTTACCCAGTTTTTTAAAAGGCTCAGGGTAACCAGGTCAGTGTTACTTGGCTTTATCATTTATCAGGTCACCGTATTGAGGAAGTTCCCGAACTTCCTTTGGTGGTTGAAGATAAAGTTGAAGGCTACAAGAAGACCAAGGAGGCTGTTTTGCTCCTTAAGAAACTTAAGGCTTGGAATGATATCAAAAAGGTAGGTTTAATGAACATGTTTACAGTTTGGTAGTCCTTAACATAAATGTGTTATGAGAGTCTTAGTTTCAAGATTATGAAGACAGTCTAACAACCTCAGTGAATAGGAGAGCAAGGACTCTGGAACCATGTTACTTGGGTTTGAATTCTGACTGCCATTTATGGCTGTGTGTTAATGTTAGCAAGTTAGTTGTGTCTCAGTTTCATCCTCTAAAATGAATTTTTTAACTGAGGACCAATTGCAGGGATCATTTGTTAATCAGAATACTGAACTGTCTTGCTTTGTAGGTTTATGCCTCGCAGCGAATGAGAGCTGGCAAGGGCAAAATGAGAAACCGTCGTCGTATCCAGCGCAGGGGTCCCTGTATCATCTATAATGAGGACAATGGGATCATCAAGGCCTTCAGAAACATCCCTGGTAATTCCTGAACCGCTTCTGTGTTTTGATTACCCATAATATACAGGCTTACTCAGCTTTTGTTATGATGAGATTCCACTTCATGGTCCGTGTTGCTGAAGCACATGATTTTGTGGAACTTCTGATTCTTGGCTGAAGGAGTTCACCATTGATGGTTGCAACTTTATAATTAGTATTTAGATAGTTTTCAGGTACCTTATGTAGCATATAAGCTAGAAAGATGATTTGTGTCTCTTCTGTTGAAATACAGGCTCCCTAATTCTATTTTCTCTTTAAAAGGAATTACTCTGCTTAATGTAAGCAAACTGAACATTCTGAAACTTGCTCCTGGTGGGCATGTAGGACGTTTCTGCATTTGGACTGAGAGTGCCTTCCGCAAGTTAGATGATCTGTATGGCACTTGGCGTAAAGCTGCCTCCCTCAAGAGTAACTACAAGTGAGTGTTCATCATGTTTGTATACTGAACACAGACGTTTGTACTGTGGATATTTTACATTCAGAATTGGTTTACATGTCTTCTAAATAATGGATTGTATTTTACTGCCATACCCTTACAAACAGATAAAATATGCTGAAACGAGATGAGATTCTGAAAAATGATAATGTAGAAATTCTGATTATATTTTTGAGGCATTTGAATGGTTAAAATTCTGTTGAGGTTCATGTTCTTCAGCCAGTTAATGAAACTTGTACAAGTATCTTTCGTCGTCATTGTCTTTTTCAGCCTTCCCATGCACAAGATGCTCAATACAGACCTTAGTAGAATCTTGAAAAGCCCAGAGATCCAAAGAGCCCTCCGAGCTCCACGGTAAAGTTGTGATATTTACAGTAATTCTTGCCCCAACTGCATACTATTATTTATCTCAAGAATGTGAATGATGTAAATAAAACATATATGGAGTATCTACTTTTTTATAGCAAGAAGATTCATCGCAGAGTCCTGAAGAAGAATCCACTGAAAAATCTGAGAATCATGTTGAAACTAAACCCATATGCAAAGACCATGCGCCGGAACACCATCCTTCGCCAGGCCAGGAATGTAAGCAGTAATTTTGGTTTTGCTGATATGTTTTTAGGAGGATTCGGTTCTTAGGTTTTCTTTCTCGTTTGTTGCAGCACAAACTCCGCTTGGAGAAGGCGGCGGCAGCAGTAGAAGCCAAATCGGGAGAGAAGAGAGTTCCTGGCAAGAAGCCTGTGGCAGCGAAGAAGGGAAAGAAGGCTGCTGCTGTTAAGAAGCAGAAGAAGCCTTTGGTGGGAAAAAAGGCTGCAGCAACCAAGAAACCAGCATCTGAGAAGAAGCCTCCTGAAAAGAAACATACCACAGAAGAAAAGAAGCCTGCTGCATAAGCTTGAATTTGTTGATTCCATAAAGGTCAATCGTGTTGGACAGCTAATTTTGAATAAAGACCTGTTCAAAGAAGCAGCAAGAAACGTGACTTGTTTGGATGTGTTGCGTTCAAAAATCTTTAATGACGCTTTGCATAATTTTAACCATTTGGTTCCATTTTATGGTGTGACAAAATTTGAAGCTTGCGGTTATATACTGAGTCTATGACATTGAGTGAAAAAAGTGATGCTCCATGAATCCTGATATAAAGTTGAGTTTGCAGATTGCAGTGTCTTAAACGGATGGTTAAAAGACTTCTCAAATATACAGAAACCTAATGATTTAGCCTCTCTGGTGGTTGGGGACTTGAAAAATGGGTAAAATTCCATACAGATTAGACATTTTCAGTAACCACAAGAGGGCAGAATCAACATAATTTGGCGGGAAGGCAGTAAGAAGTTGATAGTTGCATGAAGTGCCCTTGGAACAGCAACCTTCCGGGATAGAATGCATCCCCAGGAAATACTTGGCCACCCTCTCATCTTTTGTTGGTATGAAGGTGCCAGCAGCATTTTTTCAGAACCACTTTTGGGTTATTTTACAGTTCTAGGGGATGAGTATGTAGTCCAAGAGTGGTGTAGAGAAATTCACCCAAAAGATGTTTTTTCTAAGGCTTTTCTTAATCTGCCATTGCATGTCTTGAAAGATCCTACGAGTTGGCTTATCCTTCCCAAGTTTTATGTCATGTCTGGGTCGTTTCTGCACTGTTACCATTGGCAGTCTCAAAATGTACAACCAGGATGATAAATCCATTTGCAGATTGAGATGTCGGTCCCTTTGGCATACAGGCATCCATCTCCCAGTCCAAATTGTCAGCGCTTTATTATTATCAATGCCCTGTACTTGGCGGAGGCCTGGGAAATCACTCTCGTGACCACGTGGGAAGTGCGATGCAGCGAGCACTTTACTTCGGGTATTTGAAACTATGGCCGTTTTTGTCTCCAGGCTCTTGATGGCTCCAACGCTCTGTGTGCCTTTAGAATCCTGAGCGCCATTAAGAGCTAGGGCTTCTGGGGTTTACATCCTTGGTTGCGCCCTGGCAGAGGCGGCCGCGGCTAAGCAGCTAAGCGCCCGCACCCGCGCCGCCGCGGGTAGGAGGAGCCTCGCCCCACGTGCCAGCCCCGCCCGGGCCGCCCTTCCGCTTCCGGGAATGTGGAGGCCGTGCCGTCATTACCGAGCGCCGAGCCCAGTGGCCGCGCTGAGGGCGGCGGGCGTGAGGAGGCGGGATGCTGAGCCGGCTTCAGGAGCTGCGCAAGGAGGAGGAGACGCTGCTCCGCTTGAAGGCGGCGCTGCACGACCAGCTGAACAGGCTCAAGGTGACCCGCGGCCCCCCAGCCCCTCCGTCCCGCCGCTCCCCCACGCCTGCGCCGCCAGCCTCTGGCCGAGCCCCAGGCGTCTGCGGCGGCCGTGCGGCCCTGACCTGGTGGTTCCCGACCCCGGCGGGCGCTTGTTTGGGGGGAGGGGCCCACCCCCCACCCCTCCCCGAGTCTCGATCCTGCGCGTCTGGGCGGAGGCCCGGCAGCCTGTGCGCTTGGGGACCGCACTCGCAGCCCCGTGTATGCAGGGGGCCCACACGCGCCTCCCGCCGCGAAAGGGCGACCTCCCGAAGGCTCGCCCAGGCCTACCCAACCCACCGATCGTTTCCCAGCTCCCCCGGCATCTGTCAGCCACCTTCTACTAGCTTGTACGCCTGCAGCAGCTCTCCTGTTGCAGATTCTAATATCGCAACAGCTTTAGAAGAGGCCCGCCCATCCTCCCACTGTGCCAAGGCGGAGAGGTCCTGAGGAGACAGGCCGCAGAGGGGACTTCCCAGTAGCTTTTCTTTCTGGAGCTGTTACTGACCCGGCTTTGGCGGGAGCTGAGATGGAGGCCCACCGGAGGCATCGCCCAGACCTGTGCATAATTCACCCCCTTTAGCCCTAGTGAAAGGATTCTGACGAACGCTGCTCAGCACCGTTTTCCAGGAGCTCCAAGTCCAAATGAGATGCGGGTTATGGCAGCCCTGGGTAAACTGCAGAGCCTCGTATAACTGTGACGTATCCAAATAAGACACTTTCCCCCAGGACAGTTGTAATGGCCTACACTTATGTCCTGTACCAGTACCTAATGTGTGTGTGTTGATGACTTCCAAAGCCTAGATTCCTTTATGCTCCAGGAAACACTTCCACCTTCCATTCTTCCTGCCTTCACTTTCTCAGTGCTGGGTAGGTAAGCCTCAGGCCTAGGGAATCAACCCTCTGGAATCAGAAGACACCTAGCTCTTTTAAGGGCAGACTTAGACAGCTGCTAGGTCTCTGGGAGTGGAAGCCTTGCCTCAGCTACACCACCTGTCCACCGCAGGGCAAGGGGACTGAGGGCTTTTCTTGGCTCATCTCCTTAGTAGGTGGGGTAAGTTTTAGAGCCCCCTCCTCCCTCTAGAGCTGCACAGAGATTACACTGTTTCACCTCCTCTCGTGTTGCCAAAAGACTTTTTACCGTATGCTAAGTAAGTTCTACTCCCATCGGTAACCCAGTAAAATAGTAGGAAAATGTCCTCAACTCTTCTTTTCTAGGTTGAAGAATTGGCCCTCCAATCAATGATTAGTTCTAGAAAAGGTGAGGTGCAGTCTTCTCAGCCTGTACCTGAACAGTCACATGATGTAAGTTTGTGTGGTTAAGGAGGGAGTGCAAAGTCCCTTTTGCTCATGCTGTGTGGAGGTCAAGAATTGTTGTAAATCACATCGAGCCCAAAGGACTGTGGGAAGTACTGATAAGAATGTCCTTGGTCCATACTACTGTTTTAAACAGGGAACAATTTACCTTTCTACCAGCTGGTTATACATTTTTAATTAGGTACTGTTGTATTGCTTCCACTGTCCTAGTCCTCCATCCTCTCTAGTTACTCCAGTGAACCAGGGAGAGTGTGGAGATCTTTGCAGGGACACATCAAAACTTACCCTGCTCTGTGAGTAGGTGAGCTTGGGATTCGAAAACAGAGTGTAACTTCAGCTACAAAACTGTGCTAAAAAAATGAGGTCTAGTCCTCATCATTTCCTCCTCTTACAGGATCCTTTCAGGTAAATCAGTAAAACTGTCCTCTTCCTAAATATACTGTAATCGAGCAGTACTTCTCCCATGTATGTTAAGCTATTGAAAACCACTTGAAAGCACATCTAAGCCAGCATAATTGTTACGTAAGAACCATGTTTGTAAATCAGGTAACCTTCTATCAAATCTAGGGCATTTACTCTCCCATTTTGGCAGGGCAGGGGTGACAAGTTAGGGTAGAAGTTAGAGAAATAGGAAAGTGGCCATACCTTTTGGTGATAAATAATGGAGATGAATATGCAGTTGAGATTTGATTTTAAAACATTTTGAAGAATTTTCTGTTCGGAGGCTAATGTGTCTCCTACTAATCCATCCTGTCCTTTGCTAAAGCAGATGTTGGTGCATGTAGACAATGAAGCATCCATCAACCAAACTGCACTGGAGTTGACCACAAGAAGTTGTGTGTCAGAAGAAGAGGAGGAGGAGGAGGAGGAGGAATCAGATTCCTGAAGAAGGAAGAGAGCCAGGGTTACTTACACAAATTAAATTTCTAAGTCTTGGGAACTTTGTGTCTTGTGAGTTTTCCTTGCCATGGCCCAATGGCCTGATTTAAGAAGAAGCAAGAACTTTAGGAGGATGTATAGTTGTGAAAATGTTTCCATCAATAACTCAAATTTCATAATGCTTTAACAAAAATAGTGTCATACAGAAGAGCAAAGATGCAGTGTCTCAGCATTGAGTGATATGAGGGATGCTGTGTCTGTGTTCTGGTCAGATTCAATAATTGTGTTCAAAACAAAAATTTCCTCTGAAATGCTATTGAGATATCTGGCATTTGCAAAAAGGGCAGAGTTTAAGTCTAAGCCAGCCTTTCTAGTCAACAATGTCTCTTTTAAGACAACCAAGTAAAGGCTGTCTGCATGCCATTGAACCCTTCCGAGTAGAGCAAGGCCACAAAGATGTTAAGGAAGTGTGCACAGAGGGTCGAGAATTTAAGAAAATGAGCTGTTGCTACTTATCGGCGACATTACAGCACACTGCCTAGTATTATAGACTGCTTTGTGTGGCTGTCATCACATCTAGCTTGATATCACTGTGGTAAATGTGCTTAGAAATAAATTACAGATAAACAGCCATCATGCACTTGCTGGTTTCCAGATAGCAGAGAAAAGATAGGCATTCCTCCTCTGGGTCAAACAGTATCGCAGGATGGTTTAAAACACATTCCTGGACTTAGGAAATGTGCCATTAAAGGAGGTATCACTATACTTGGGAGACTGGATTTTTTTTTTTTAATAAAGAGATGACAGTTCTTTTCCACCTGATACACAGTTAAGTAGTCTTAATTTTATGAAAGTAATTTGCCCTGCCAAGCAACAGGCCAACCAAAAACATAACCTCCTCAAGAACTCCTTATGTAACTGTTCCAAAAGAAAACATGGATTTATTTGTTGATCGGCATTTCATTAAAGTCATTTTGAGCTACTCTCACAGGAAATAGATGGAAATTTAAATGAACATGTTTCTTGGAAAACACAATATGAAAATAGTTTTGCAACAAAAAGCACCAAAACTAAAATTATATTTGGGGGGTTAATTTAAAATATGAGCATGGGTTTTTGAGAGCTAGAAAAGCTGGCTGCGAATTCTAGATCTACTGCTAAGTGGTCGTGCCTTCCTGCCTCTTTCCAGCTCTCACTTTCCCAACTGTAAAATGAGGGAGTTTATATTTGCTTTAGCAATTTCCCAGGTTGCTGTGAAATATCCTCAAAAAAATCCAACTATTGGTGTCTCAGTAAGAGGAAGTTTGAGGAAGGAATTTGGCATTAGGAACTCAAAACACAGCAAGACTGGTACAGGGAACATGATTCTTGAGAACAAGATCATTCTTGGTAAAAATCTTTTGTCTCAAATTGCAATACCTTTGGATGTGAATAGAGAATTTAAAGCATCCTTCAGAAGACACTGAGCATGAAAGCATTCAGACCCAGGTTTTAGACTCCAGGTCACATTATTCCTTCCTCCTGAGAGGCCATTTGCACATTTTAATGAGCTACTCTCAATAGTGGCGGCATTGTTCTCTATTAGCAAAAGACACAGGGTGTGAGGAAAGTGTGGGTCTGAATGTTTGTGTGCAAAAACTTAAGGCTATTACTATTGACCTAGAACAAATATTAGTCTCACAGCAAGACAAAATAATAGACTAGCTCAGGCAGCAGTATGTACAACACTAACTAGTTTTTAAAATCCTGGCTGGGCTCCAAGCTCTGGTAGATTGTAGCAAAACAACCTGCCCAGGAGATTCACCCAAGTTGTTTTTAATTTGAAAATGAAATAAGCCTTTCATTTTTAAATATGTGTTTATTTTGGTTTTCTATAACCTGCCCCTCCAAGAAGGAAATGAGGGAAACGGTACTGACCATATAGCCTTAAATGTACCTGAAGTTCCAAAAGTCACTTTTCAAAGAAAGAGCGGGCACCAGTGGCAAGTTGGGACATGGCTTTGTTGTCAGTGACTTCACTGCCACCTCCCAGGTATGACAAAGCCAGTGCCAGGCACACTGCTCCTCTCCAGGAAGGTGCCGTTAGGTGTAACTGGTGAAATGGGAAACTTGCTCCATGGAGCAGAGCAGCAGGAGGCTGTCCGGGTGGAGGTGCCACTGCGAGCCAGGCGCTGTGGGCCTGCCACCACACCCGCCGCTGCCCACTGCTTGTCCCTTGCATCGGGAGAGGGAAGGAACGGGTGGGACTTATTCACAGGTCCGTAGGAAAGGTGGTTGAAGAGTTGCAGGTAGGGGATTTGGTGAAAAGAGTGAGACAAAATCCAAAGACTGGAATTGCAGGAAATCCCGAGACCAAAGCAATGAACTTGTCCTCAGTGTGGTATTTCCGCCTTTCAGCCTCCTTCCTGTCTTTATCTTTGCCCTCACGAAACTGCTTGGCCAAATCATTTGCTTTCTTGTGTACTTAGAGCCATTGAAGATCCTATGACAAAAGCTGAAATGTCTTTCATCCTTTTAACTTGATAATATATTTATTAGAGTAAGAGTTTAGATTTGTTAAACATCTGGATTAAAGTGGTTAAAAGGGTTTCATACAATTTTTAGGCACTATACACACTGTTGTTTACAATAGCATTGGGACTTGAATTTGGGGAAAGAGAAATTCATACATTTTAATGCCTTGATCCATTTATAACATTCAAAATAATTCCACTATTTTAGAAACGTTTAAATCCAAACAATGAGAGACATGTACCACTAAATATCCCACATGGCATATTTAAAAATAAATAGAGAAATACAACCAGAATTCTCCCGACCAGCACAGCAGGCAGACTGGTGAGGCCCCAGCTATTTTGGTAGTGGAGGCTCTGGCTAGATTTTGATGGAAATTGATGAATTCAACACCAAAAGCAAAAATATAATAATAAAACAACAATTGATACACACATTCTGATGCTCACTTTCATAGCAGCAAAGCACGCCTCACATGCACTGCCTGTAAAGGATCTTACGAGGCTCCCTCCTACTTGCATAGAAAGAAGTGCGCCCAGCAAGAATGAAGTACCACCAAGTGTCAAAGTACAGGCAGCCAGCTGGTCAGGGAGAGGGAAGAGCAGTGCGATTTTCGTTTAAGAATGACTACCCACAGTCACCAAAGTTTCACTGTAATTCAACACTGTGCATTTTGATCACAGACATACATAAAAATAGTCCCAAACACAAAGCCAAGCCACTTACGGGAGTAACAATAGTAATAAGAATAAGGACAGTAATATTAAAAATGACATGAGTAGAATTTTGGCACATGCTGTGTTCTTCATCCTTTGTCACAGGTGAAATGCACGTCTGAGCAGAGACAGGCATGGGAAAGAGGCCTGAAAGCTACATGGCACACCACGGGGCGGGGGACTTGCTCTGTACTGCCTCCCAGATGCTCAGACGCCAGCTGCATGGGTTGGTGTGCTGGGCTGGTTAAGGCCAATGGTGGAGCAGAGCCAGCCTGCAAAATCCACTTCCTCAGCATCAGATCTCTTGATAAAAGCGTGAACCTGCATGGGAAGAAACAGAGGAAGTGTTTAAAAACCACCAAGAAGGAAAATTCAAGAGCCCTGCATCTGGAGCTTGCGCCACAGTGGGGACTAGGGAAGCAAGGCCAGCTGCAGGCCGAGAGCCCCACTCTGCTGGTTTCACCTGCCGTGAGACCTTGGGCAACTGCTCACCTCCCTGAGCATGCTGTCACACCACAAACTGGGAGAGCAGCCCTGCCTTCAGGGCCTCAGGGTTGTCAGAACAAACGAACTGATGGGCTTGAAGGTGCGCGTTGCTCTGTATGGGCTCCACAAGGCGTGTAAGTCCAGTTATTCACAGTGTTACTTCGCTGCTCTTCCCCCAGCACTGCCACCAAACAAGAGGTGGCAGGTTGTGAGCAGCTTGGTGAATGGAGGGTGAGCCTGTTATACTGGAAAGGCCCTGTCTCCAAAGGGGTAGGCTCGCCCATTCTTTCCCTGGACGCCCTCAGGCTGCAGAGTCAGGGTCACCAAGCTTTTCCTCTAAACGGATGGGAGGAGAGAAGAGACTTATGTTTTGTCCTGCAGCCCCAGAGTCAGCTGCACTGCAGTGGTCAAGGCAGAGCAGGGAATGGACTCAGGAAGTCCTAGATGGATTAACAGACAGAGGAGAGATAACAGACGGGTAGTGTAGGAATTGAAAATAAATGGACTTACCATGAGCTGCTTTAGATCTGCTCTCTCTGCAGGGTTTTTTATTAGGCTTAAAGGAATAAAGATAATGTGAGAACTATTGGGTGCTGGTTCTAATTCAAATGAAGTTTGCACGCCTGTCCTCCCCCGACCCTACAGGCTTGGAGGAGTGCCTGAGCCTTATGCCCTTAAGGTTCTTGGCAGAATGTCCTGCCCACAGTAGGTTAAAAAATGCTTGCTGAACTAAAGTCAGAAGGCAATATACCAGTCCCTGAGGAACAAGTGCCGAAAGCAGCAGCTACACTACCCCCTGCTGTCATCAGTCAGGTCGCCCTAGTCCCAGCCCTCTGGCTCTGGGAGAAGGGCAGAGCCATGCTCCCCACGATGGGATGGGGAACCTGACGAAACCAAGGTACCCTTCCAGAGAACAAGAAGCCGACTTACCACTTATTAACAAAATCTTGAAATTCCAGACTGAATACGCCACTGGGCAGTTTTGGAGGAGGCTGCAAATACACATTAAGATGTAAGAAACGCCTGGCTTCCTGCTCCAGCCATCTCGTAGGTCTCCTCCCAACCCCCACCTCTGGGCAGTGCTGCCCTTGTCCTGTCAAGGCAAGAAGGGGTGGGAGGCCAGCGGCCGTCTGCCACGTCACCCTGGGTCACTGGTGGAACCGCTGGCCTCACAAACCGGTTAGAACTGGGGCCAAGTCTGTTTTACCACTCACTCCTCTAGTGACTTAACAAATTACTGTTCCTCTCCGAGCCTCAGTTTACCCTTCTGTGAAATGAGAAGGACCGAATGATCTCTGGGACTTGTTCCAGCTCTGACACCAGAACTGCAGACCTTGGAATGTGGCATGGAAACACCTGGCAATTCCTAGCAACAACGGGATATGCAAAACACCAGCATAGGCCAGCCTGGGTGGCACCTGTGAAGTCAGAGAACACTAGCTAAATAGTAATAAGATGTATATCCCTTTTCTGTGCCCTGAAATAACAGAGAAGGTTAATAAAACATTAACTAGCAGAGAGCTGTGTCTGGAAGAACGTTCCCTGTACACCTCTCCAGGATCAAGACTGTCTGCAGACAGCAGGGCAAGAACACTGGCAACAGCTCATTTTCCCAGGGTGCCCAGTGGAGATCACACAGGGCTGTTCAGGACAAGGCCGTGGACCACCCGGCGCATGTGCTCCACGCAGCCCCAGGAAACACGACCCACCCTCATATGACCTGCACTGGGGCTGTGCGCAGCTTCCTTGTGAGCCAATCCCCAGATACTGTGGGATGTCACTTCTGACGTGCAGCCCAAATCAGGTGATTTGAGAGTACACACTAACCAGTGGCACTCCCAAAAGAGCCCAGCGCAGCCCAGAACAGCAGGTGAATAAGAAGGCCGAGGGTACTGAACTCCAGTCTTGGCCCACAGCTCCTCCAGCCCTGCCTGGTCGACCCTCCTCTGAGAAACCTTGGTGCTAAGTCCATAGCTTCCTGCTCCCTCCTGAAAACCTAAATTTGAGGATTGCTTATCAGTCCCTTGCATGTTCTTCGTATTAGTCAGCCAGTCACAATAACCAAAAAGAAACCTTTAATCAGCTGTACTCCATCACTCAGAGGTAACCACTGCATCATACTATTTTCCAGACTTTGTATGCACATATATGCATAGATTTTTTTAAAGAATGGATCATGCTATGCATACTATTTTGTAATCTTTTTCATAAAATTTACAGTGAATATTTTCTATATTTCCACAGTGTCATTTCTTATGCTCATTGCTTTTTAATGGCACTTAAAAGAGAAGCTCCTATATTGCAGTTATATATGCACTTGCCTTGCTTGCCCTTTACAATCTAACAGTCTTCAAGACAAGGTCTTTTGTCTTTCCATCTCTGGCCTCCCACCTTCTTCCTGCCACCATCCCACAGTGCCTGGCACAGTAAGAGCACAAGAAAAGCTTGATGAACAAACGAACAGGAATGAGCAAGGTAGAGGCCCCTGAATCTGAGGAGGAGGGACTCCTACAGCCTCTACACTGGCCACTCAATTAATTCCAAGAGCATGATGCACAAACCAGGGCATGTGAATCCTGGGGCCCAAGAAGCCCGTGTTGTAGGTTTCCCGGTCAAATTAATGTTTTTCTTGAGTAAATAAATCCTAAGGTTAAAGAAGCTATGCAATACTTACTTCATTGACTATATAATCCAACAACTCAAAAATTGCCATGGGAGGTCGGCTGTCCATTCCATAAGCTATAGATTGTATAAAAAGAAAAAAGAAAACACTTCTCAGAAAACCAGAGGTTATTTGCCAGTAAGAGACTAGGGCTAGGGCATGGATCCTGGGGACCAGAACAGCGTGCTAGACAGACGAGCCACAGATAAGGCCTGCACAGGGACCAGCAGAGGCCACAGCAAAAGGCTAGCCCCAGTATGAGTCTGGGCTCAGCCACAGCTGAGGTTTGTGATCTTGGGCAAACCAGCTGAGCCCAGTTTTAAGCTTTATATAAAGTAGAGACAGATGATAATTATGTCTGCCCTTCCCTATATTGAGAGGAGCAAATAAGATAATAACTAAAAGACTGAATTCTAACTCTCCCTGAGCTTAGGTTTCTTCTTTTTATGCCCCGAAGTCCCAGGCCAGCCTCAGAGGCCACTGCCACCAGCCTTTCCAGTGACCCACCATCAGCTATCTCTGCCCCATCCGTCTCTCCCTTCAAATGTGCCTCCCCAGTGTGGACCTAGTGGAGGTAGAGACCAGGGCTCCCTGTCCAGACAGGAGCATCCCAGCCTGAGCCACACAGTAGTGACGGGAGGCAGGATCTTCCAAGGGCCTGTTTCCCTCACAACACTCATGCTGCATAGCACTCGCCACCTAGAAGTCAGACTTGGCCGCTTACAAGTACACGTGGCCTTGGCTGGTCAAGCTCTGCGTGCCTCAGTTTCCTCATGTCTATAATGGAGATTATGAGTGCTCACAAACAACTGCTATTAAAAATCGGTCACAGCAGGCGAATCCCTGGGGACAAGGTTGATTACTGGTTGCCAGGAGGCAGGGTTGGGGGAGTTGGGAGTGACTGCTCATGGAGGTGGAGTTTCTATTTGAGGTGACGGGAATGTCCTGGAATTACACAGTGATGGCTGCACGACATGGAGGAAGGAATACACAAAAAACCAGTGAATTGTACACTTGGAAACGTGCAGTGTTTGTTACATGAATTTTTACCTCAATAAAAAAAACTACCTTAAAAAACAGAAAAGGTCATGATTTTTAAAAATTAGATAATGCTTATAAAGTGCAGTGCTGGGAACACAGTAGGCAGTCAACAAATGGAAGGAAGTTATTGGTAATAATGATTTCCAACACCCTGCTGGAAATCCCTGCTCTTCCTCCCCCAGCCCCAGCCTGGCATCCCGACACGGGAAACCAAGTCCTGACAGAGTACAGAGAATCAGCCCTCTAGAAACCCCCGGCAGTAAGGACCACCCTCCCCTCCACAGTCCAAGACTGGGGCCATAGCAGGCCACTTACAGCTGAGGGGCCTTCCAGGGGTCCTTGGCCTGGGTGGTGTCTCAGCCACATCTCCTTCCACCTGGCACCCGAACATCAGCTCCAGCTCCTTGGCATCTGGCGGAGGAATGGGGTACCTCCCAACGGCCATCTCAACCAGAGAGAGCCCCATGCTCCAGATGTCCGACTGCACCGAGTAGTGAGTCCCCTGGAGTCTTTCTGGCTACGGGAAAGACAGACACAGTCACGAGCACCTGTGAGCTAATCTGGGCCCATGCAGAAGAGGGACGAGCAAGTCCCCACGGAGGCTCAGAGGGAGGCCTCGCCTGCCCTGCAGCAGAGCGGGCGGCCCTGCTGGCCCTGGCCCTGGGTCTGCTGATGCACTTGATCTTCTTCTGCCCTTTCCTCTCGAGAGCTCACATTCTGTCTCACGATCTCCACTAACTTTAGTTTGGCTTCTCGCCTGTCACCAAACACCACGTTCACCACATGCTGGCTGACTCCCATGCACTGACCCCTCCTCACTGCTCTGTCTCCCCCGAACGAACAGTATCCAACCCCGGGTGCCCCTTTAGCTGGGGTTCCAGCCTTGCCCAGCCTGCTCACTGCCTTGCATTTGCAGGGCAGCTGGTCCAAAGTCCAGCATGACAGGCTCATCTTGTTACCTGAGCCTGAAACATGAAGCTTTTGGAACACGGGTCAGCAATGAAGTATCCCGTGGGTAGAAAGAACACTGGCTTTGGGAGGAAAGCTAGGTTCTAAGATCAGCTCTGTCACGGACTCACTGACTATCCTTGGAAACATGGAATGGTAGAAAAGGCAAAGGATCTGAGGCCAGGAGACCTGGGTTCAAGCCCCAACTCAAGCCACATGACCCTGAGCCTCAGTCTCCTCCTCCATAAAATGGAGCTGGTAACAACCTGACAAAACACCTGTGCTACTCACTAGGGTTACTGAGAAGGTCCAATCAAATGAAAATGTATGTTAAATGTTGCAAAATGCTATACAAATACGAGTTGTTACTGGTGGGAAGAGTCAAAGAGAAATAAAAGTATGTAGTACTATATACAAAACATTATTTTTATTGAGAACTAATGGAAATACGTATTTCAAGAACCCTACAAAAACTTTTCATTCTGAGCACTGTATATTTATTTTGACAACAAATTAATTTCTCCCACAGGATTTTTCACTAACCCCAACACTACCATTTTGGAACTGACCACATAACCACAAAAATCCAAACCACTAAACCCTGGATCGGTAAGTCCCAGGGCCTTATTATCTGTCCCTGGCCTGCTGATTTTGAATTTAGCAGATGAGTAGCCCTGAGTTGGCAGATGGGGGCCCAGGATGTCTGCTCAGTTTTTAGACATTTCGGGAAGCTGAAAGGCTCGTGGGTTTCATGTTTCTTGAAACTGTGAGTCACTGAGGGAAGGGGAAGAGCTGTGGGTCAGGACCCAGTGAGTGATGGGGACAGTAGCTAGGGTCGCCATGAGGGCAGGGAGCAGGCAACAAGGAACGAGGGTGCAGGGGAGGCCCAAAGCAGCTGCCGAATCCAAGCAGAAAGGCAGGCGTCACCCAACACAAGGCTCCAGCCCCACCAGGGGAGACGCCTACTTGACTCCTCTCCCTGACCGGTCAGGAAGCTCAAGAAATAGTGTCTGCTCTTCATACCGACATGTAGGACCTTGTGCCCACGAAGGAGTTAGCCATGGAGTCGATGAGCTGCCCGCTGACCCCAAAGTCACAGAGCTTTATCTCCCCACGGGAGTTCACTAGGATGTTGGAAGGCTTGACATCTGCCAGAGAGAGAAGAGAGAAAAGTGGGGATTGGCACAGGCAGGTTGTGGGGTGCGAGTGGAGGTTTGTCTCTCTACAGATAGACCAGCCCTGACCAAGAGCCCCAGGACCTGCCCCTGTCCCCATCACAGCGCCAGCCCTTGGCTGCACACCCAGACCCCTACGCCCCCTTGTTCAGGGTTCTAGAAAGGACTGCAAGGAGAGGAGATGACAAGCTGCTGCAGAAGCAGGACCAAGGTCAGTGGATTTCCACCCTCTGAGAATTCAGTCTTGGCCGTATGACCCACAGGGAAGAGCCAATCATCCCGGAGAATCAGAACTTAAAGTCTGTTGCTTCAGGACTAGCCATTACCAAAGGGAAGGGGTTGGGGAAAGGGGTGAGGAGGATGTGTGGGGAGGGAGGGAGAAGGGGACTAAGGGGCACTCTGATGAGCACACATAATGCAGGGGGCACAGGGAGGCAGGACAGCACGGAGAAGACAAGCAGTGACTGCAGCATCTCACTGCACTGAGGGACAGGGACTGCAGTGGGGTGTGTGTGAGGGGACTTGATAATAGGGGGGAATGCTGAAACCACAACGTTGCTCATGTGAAACCTTCATAAGATTGTGTATCAATGATACCTTGATAAAAAAAAGTCTGTTGCTGCAACCACCTTGACAGGCAGGACACAATATCTATAGTTGAATCATAAGGGGAGAAGAAAAACACAAGTCCGGTTTGCTTGCTGAAGCTACAGACCAAAGACTAAAGGGGAATGGGACGGAGGCACGGATGCCTGTTCCAGACCTCGGGACCAAGCCCAGAGCATGTGAGTGTTACGAATATGTGCCACGGGGGTTGGGAGATGACTTATGATCTCTTTCACTGCAGTCATTTCCCTAAGGGCCTTCACAGCTATACCAACCTCAGTCAAGGACAGTCCCTTGCTGCCTGGGGCCAGAGAACTAGGGAGGCCTGAAAGCTGCTCCTCAGGGTCCAGGCAGTACCCCCAGTAGCAGCCCCATCCCCCTTCCCTGCACTCAGACCCTCCCCAGTTCCTGTCCCAGCTACTAATCCCTGGGCCCTTCCCTTGGCAAAGGGTTTTCTCCTACTGTCTCCTCTGATTCAAACTGCTCTGTAATGTGGGCAGAGCAGGACAAATATTCTCATTTACAGATGGGAAAACTGAGGCTGGGACTTAGTAAAAGTCCCAAAGGCAGAGTTTTGTGGGCAGACAGCAAACAATGGGGCCATGCAAAAGCAGACCACATCCAGGGGCAAAATCATAAACTGTGGCAGAGAATCTTTGGCAGAAGTAATATAGACACTGTAAAGAACTTCTTGAGAATTAGAGGAAAAAAGCCAAATCCCCGTAATTCCAACCTACCAAAACCACTAGTACCATTATTTTTCCATTCAATATTTTCATATGAATGTATTCATTTATTCTTAAACAGATTCTAATGGGTCTATTTAAGTGTCTTTCCCAGAGTAATCTGAAAAAAAAAATCACTCTCTCCTATCCCAGTCCTTCCCCTGCCCACCTCCACCAGGGCTCACCATACCCCTCCTGGGTCGGGTGGGAGCCCAACCACAGTCCCCCAGCCAGCTCTGCTTCCCTCTACCCACCATCAGCTCCACCAGGGCAGGGACGCTGCCCGCCTTACCACTGAAACTGCAGAGCCAGGACAATACCGGACACACAGAAGCCGCTCCAAACGCTTGTGAATCGATGTGAACTCACTGTGTACCCAGGCACGCACCCAGAGCCACTGGCGTGGTCTTTCCAATCTTTCGTCCTGTCACAGGACATGAGACCTTTTCCAAACCCCTTGGCAACTCACAGCCCCCACACACCCGCATCTCTTACATACAGACTTCTAGAAGGTAAGCGTGTGAAGCAGCCTTCTAGGCCATATGGCTCCTCCCCTCCAGGCGGACACGAAAAGTCTAAGATCCAAACTTGTCTGAGGTCACACGGCAAAAAACTGGGTAAAGCCGGACTCAGAACTCGGACCTCCTAACGCCTAGCCGTGTCCCCTCCCCACCCCCGTGCCACCGCACTCACCCCCGACGCTCGCGGAGCACGTGCTACATGCCAGGCGCCACGCAAGCACCGGCGAGAGAAGGCCAAGCAAGCTGCTCAAGCTCCCGCCGTCATGAAGCTCACATTTTTGTGTGACGTCAGGGGGTCTTGAGTGCCACAAGAAAACAGAAATAAACCCACGCAGAGCACAGACAGCGGGGACAGCTGCAGTGACAGCTGATGAGGGGGCCTCGGTGCAGTGAGCCAAGACCTGCACAGGCCGAGGGAGTGCCACACGGCTTCCTGGGGGTCCTTCCAAACACGCGGGGAGATGACAGACTTGAGGAGAACAGGGACTAACTTCTCTTCTGTTTCTTCCCCAAGCCTAGAATGAGGACAGGCCCCTACAGACACTTCCAAGGAGCCGCTAGTCCTCCCCTCCACAGCGCCGTGGCCCTCCTCAGAAGCCAGATGCCTGCCCCCTGGAGGCCAGCATTCAGTATGGGGCCCGTGGTGCTCAGTGGCAAGACAGAACAGGGGCGTGAGGTGAGTGATGGTGCTTGCAGGGCCTGGCGGGGAGAGCCCACGGGTGACACTCCGACGGGAGCCTCTCTTCACACTTCCCATCAAAGGCCCCTGCCTTTCAGCCCTGGGCTTGGGCCACCAAGCCCTCATCTTCCAAATGTTCCCAAGACCTGTCAGACCTTAAGAGCAAAAGAGCAGAATTTGCTAAAGAGACAGGAGACCTGCACTGCATTCAATCCTCACCCTGCCACCTGCTCCACAAGTGGCCTTGAGTACGTCACTCTGCCTCTCTAGTCTGGTCTGCCCATCCGGAAACCGCTGATGACAGTCGCAGCTCTTGCAACCTCACCGAATGGAGAGCAGGACCAACCTAACAAAGTGTGGGCATGTGAACAGCCCACCACGTCACAGGAACAAAGAGAATGACAAGTTCACGGCACCAGACCCCCCCTGCTCCCCGACAGAGAGCAGCCCCCTCCGCAGGCCCGGGCCCCTCCTCTGCTGGCTCAGACCTTTCTCTCCAGGCGGCCGCTGCTGCCTCTGTAATTGTCCTTGTGTCTGATTTCTATTCACATGGCAAGCAAACCTCCCTTTTTTAAAACCTTACATAACACCCCTTTCCTCCTCCCTGGCTGTCAGTTCTCGCCTTCCCCACCCACCCCAGGGAGCAAGGCTGCCTGGGAAGCTGCCGAGGTCCATGGGGCATGGGGTCAGAAGGAGACCCCACGGGGCTTTTCCCTGCTCGGACCACATCTGTCCCGGGAGCCAGGTGAACTGCACGCGGCCCCTCCTGGTGACCAGGGAGACCAGAAGAGAAGCTGGAGGCCCGAGCCCTCTCAGTCCCTCAACTCTGGAGCCTGCGGCTGAAGCGGCCAGGCTGGGGTGTGCTCCTCCCTGGCAGCCCCGGCCAAGTCAGGCTCTTCTCTGGGGCAGAAAAGAGATTCAAGTCAGACACAGAGAGAGATTGTTTCCTCCTACTGTAGCATTCAGCATTTGCTTTCCACCATCACCAGCCCTCCCTCCCCTGTTCCTCCCTGTCCCCAGACTCTTCTGCCCCCACCCCCTTCTGCAGAGCAACCAGCACCCTTCCAGTGGCTCAGCCCATGCACAGAATCTACAGTTGGAGCCCCTCGGTCTGGCTTGCCAAGCCATCTACTGTTCCCTCCTGGCCTCTCCACCTTTGTTGCGGTATATCTCCAAGTCCACCTCTCCGGGAGCAGCTGGCCCACCCCTGTGACTGCTGGGCCCCACATCTAGAACACCCTCCTTTCCCACTCACCCTCTCACTTCTACTTCTAGGTGTAGCATTCTCCTGAGTCCCCTTCCCAATGTGGAATACTGCTCTGCTCCTGGAGCCCTGGGACCTCCAATCAGGCTTCCTCCCACTTCTTTCCTAGCAGCAACCTCAAAGCACAGGCCCAGGCTCTGCACCTCCGGAGGCCTTCTCCAGGCCTTGGGTTCTCTTTCTGAGCCTGCAGTATCAGGAGGGTAAGGCTGAGAGGTCCTAGCACCTGGCAGGCCAGGCTGCATTCTGGAGGAAGCATCTCCCCCCCACTGGGCTGCCAGGCTTCCCCAGGAGACCTCTAAGGTGCTACAGGTTCACGCCCTGATCCTGCTCAGTCCCTGCAACAATGATGGGTAAACCCTCCTTCACAAACAAACAAGGAGGTCTGATGAAAAAACTAAGTGGGAAAAAGTATTTTCTTCTCTGATATTTTGTCCTCAAAATAACCATGGTTCAAAGTCTCCTGATTTTTCCCCCAAGAACACGTGATTTTAACTTCTGAGCATTTTCTATCACCCTAAAGCAAGGGGTTTGGATTAAACAACTCAGCAGGTCATTTGTTTATTCTATAAATTAAGGGTTATAACCCTTCATAACCCTATAGAATGCCTGCACTGGGCTATGAGTAAAAAGGACACGGTCCCTTGTCCCTGTCCCAAGACTGACACCACTAAGGGAGACAGACTCCAACAGAAAACAAGAACATGTGCACACATGTAGGATGGTCAGGGCACTGTAGACTCAGATACTCTAAATTCTTCCAACCAGCCAGGATGGATGCCACCCTGACTAGCTGGTAAGGCCCTTAGCAACAGATGAAGCAAGGCAGGTATCAGCCCCCAAACCCCCCGGGTGCCATGCTGGAGTCTGTTTGGTTTAGGCTAATATTACAAGAAGTTGCATTCCCTATTGGAGAGTAGAAGGGAAGGAATGCAAGATGAAAGAGGGTGGAACATGGTGGAACACAGGGCAGAGAAGCAAGGGAGGAAATGGGGAGCACAACTGAACAGAAGAAGTGGAGGGAAGGAATGAGAGCCCCAGAGAAGCTAAGTGATGCCTGGAAACCAGACTCACTCATCTGTGACGAAGGCTGAATCCAAAAGTGAGACATAAATGCTAAAGAAAAAAAAAGGCAAGTAAGATATGAGATTTTTAAATGGTAACTTTAGGTTCCAAATGGCCTCTTCTTAGCAACCCTGGTAGAGCCTTAATAACCCTTCTCTAAAGATGAAAAAATGGAGGGGCAGGTAGCTCACCCTGGTAAATCAAGTTAACAGTCTGCACAGAGCCACGTCCAGTTATCCATGGCCTTAGAGAGCTAATTAAACAGCAAAGATAATTAACATTCAGAGACAACCCCAAACCCTTCTATTAGCCATGACCTGTCACCTCTTTTTGCCATCCACCCTCCCTCAAGAGCACTGAAAAGAGCCTCCAGCCCACCCCTCCACCCCCCAGGCAAAGGAGAAGGGATGCAGCGGAAAGCCTAGGGGTGGGAAGCAGGGTGCAGACGAGCCCTGCCCGCCTAGGAGGACGCTGCCACAGCCTGGGTCGTGGAGCACCTGCCATGCCAGGCCTTCTAGGTGCACTGTCTTCTTTAATCCTCACACAGTGCTGTGAACTCAGCTTTATGAACCCCTGAGTACCGATGAGAGGCACTCTGGAGGCCCAGACTCCAGGAGTTATCTGTGAAGATTACACAGCGAGCTAAAGGCAGAGGCTGGAGTAGAACTCAGACTCTTGATGATCCAGAGATAATCTGAGTCTAGACAAAGTGCAAACTGCAAACCACAGTGAGTTGTTCTCTAAAGTTTCAGAAAAGCCATTACGCTGACGGCAAAGGGGGTCAAAAGGCACAAATTCCCAGTTATAAGTACCGGGGTGCGTGTACAGCAAAGAGACTATACTTAACAATACTGTGCTGTCTATCTGAAAGTCACTAACAGTAAATCTTAAAAATTTCCATCACAAGAAAAAAAACTGTAACTGTGGTGACAGATGTTAACTAGACTTACTGTGGTGATCATTTCACAATATGCACATCGATCAAACCATTCTGTGCTCCTACAACTAATACAACGTTACACATCATCACGTCCCTTTTTTTTTAAGCCGTGGTTGGGGAAGGGGGTCACTCACATTCTGGATGTTATGAGCTTTTATCTGAGAACGGGATCCCATTTAGGGCAGGCTGAGATCTGGTTATGAAAGAAAATAATTCTCTGCTCCAATTTAGTGGATGAGCGCTTCCTTCTCAGCTCCGGCTCACCATCCTCCTTGACAAGACTAACTGCAAGAACTCTGCTGACAGCAGGAACCAGAGGTTGTTTCCACCCCTCCTGATTACTGAGTTCAAAACAGAAGGGAACTTTTGGAGCACGTGTGCCAAATCCTAACAAGTAGCTATTTTTAGTCTCTCTCCACTCTTTGCAACCAAGTCTTCCAACTGCATTTTAATTTTTTTTTCCCCTCCTAAGGTTCGTCAGTTTTGAAAGGATTTCATTCTCTACCTTTCTGTGTCCCCTCTACAAATTCAGTGCTCATCCCCTTACCCAAAAGGCTCACAAATGTCAACGATTCAACATGCGATGTCACACCAGTTCAGGATTTGGTTTTCATTGACACAAGCCATTTAAAAAAAATGGCCAAGAATTTTAAAATAAGATGTAATGAAAGCCACAGCAAAAAGTGTGGGATTACACTAAAGAGACAGAGAGGGAAAGGGAAGGAAAAGGGGGCAGTAAAGGGAAAAGCTGATGGATTCTGGGTTTCCTGGTCTCTCATTTCTAATGGCCCCATAATAATTTGGCAGGGCAGCCCCATTTTACTGATAGGAAATGAAGAGTCAAGTAGAAGTCATTTGCCAAAGATCCCAAAGTAACTGCCTAAAAGAACCTGCCTTCCCGCATGTATTTCCCCTCCCAGCTATGTGCACTACTTCAGAGGACGAGAAGCAGGCAGCCCCTCACAAAGCCCATCAGCCACCTGCAGGCAGAAAAACCACAGGGCTGGCTTGAATGCTTACCATCTGCAGTTCCAAAGGGGAAATAAGCTACCTGGTTTGCTCTGCTCAAGGCTGATTTTGCTCAGCAAAAAGAGAGCAAAAAAACAACAGAGAAAGGAAAAGTAGAGGCAGGCCAGAGATGCTCATTTTTAAATGGAGATAGAATTTCAAGTAACTCGCAGTACTTATGGTGACCCCAGCCCCACCAAAGTAAGGCATTCCCACTTGTGCCTGGGTCCCTGCATGATAACCGGAGAAGTCTGGAAAGGAGGTCAAGAGGTCACTCAGCGGCCATTCCTAGCTTAGCCCCTAAAGGGAAGCACTCAGAAGGATGAGTTTGCTGATTTAAGGACAAATGAAAGCCAAATGGAATGGGCATGCCTCCCGTGGCCCACTGAGAACCCTCCCCACTACACACACTCCTCTGGGAGACATGCTCCTCCTTCACTCTAACCAACAGCTTCAGGTGGCCACTGACAATCAGGGAACCTGACCCCGACCACAGGGCAGGCCCCTGACCAAGGCGGGCCACTCACAGTTCCCTCTCCCCACACCACAGAGACCCCAGAAGCACTGGGCACATGGCCTGTGTCAACCTAATCAGAGTCCTTCCTCAGGATTTTCTAGCAGAAGCTGGGAAAAGCTCTTCCTCTCCTGCTAATGAGACTAAAGCCAGAGGCTCTGGTTCCCACGTGGCGGAGACAGCTGGCCTGAGAGAAGAAAGCCAACAGAGGAAGAGAAACAGAGCCCACTAGAGTCTTTTCTAACTACTCTTAGTTGAAGTATAACAGCTAATGGCACTTGAGTTCCTGGACACAATAACCCCTCGGGCCAGCTGCATTATCCTTCCTGGGGTTTGGTTAGCTAAGCCAAAAAACCAAAATCTCTTTCATTGTTTGAGCGAATTCATGTTCACTAACAAAGAATCCTTAATATCCACTGGTTTTTATCATCAATTGGCATAAAAAATTACACTATTAAGTAGGCGTATAGTGTGATGTGCAAATGACACTGCCCACTTCAAAGTCTGAGTCCTCGCCGCACCACTCAGTAGCTGTGTGACCCCGGCCGAGTTACAGCGCCTCTCTAAGCCTGTTGCCTTAGCTATTGGGTCGGAATAGTGATTCCCACCTGATGGCACTTGGCAGGTACTAAGTGCACAATAAACCGGAGGTACTGCATGTGTGCACAGAATCTAGAGTTCAGTGGCTCTTGAAGCTTAGAAGAAAAATAAAAGCTAAAATTTGAGAAAAAGCATGGTAAGATGAAGAATCAGGTCCCGCTCAGTCTGGTTCCTATCGATATGTCAAAAAGACTGCATGTTCCCCAGTTACCCCTTGCATGTTGTGTGTCTGATTCATCTGCTCTTGCTCTTTGTTCATATATGACCTACCATCCTTTCAGTCTTATTGTTTGTGGGAAGGGAAAGGAGAGAGGGCTGCCTAAGTCAAAAGTATCCCCTTAATTAACCTCTCTTTACCTGCACAGAGACAGAGCCCCACCAACCATCTGCATGCACCATGTAACTTTTGCTGGAATACCTAGAGACTTGGGCTGAGAGGGTCAAGCTGAGTCTGGGCGGTGCGTGGGATGATCCTGTTCGTCACTGGGAGCTTGGGGGACAGTGGGAGGGCAGAGAAGCAGAGAAAACCAAGCTGCAGAACATGCAGGACAAAATGGCCAAAAGTAAAGAGAGGCTGGGATCCCAGTGGCCTTCCAACCCTGTCCTGAGCACTGGCTACATCTGGCCCTGGTGTCCCCCAGGCCCCATGGGCCTTATAAGGAAGTCCTCTGTCTGTCTACACTGACTCAAATTGATTTCTATTATTTGTTAACAAGAGTCCTCATTGAAACAACACCCAGCTCCCACCTTCTCTGTGAAGCCCCCCAGACCACTGAACAGCCACAAGTCTCCCTTCTCCTTGGAACTCTGCAGCTCTTACCATGTATGTCACTTGTCTTATTATTACACATGCCACCTTCTTTTAATTTTTTCTCTGAAAAAGTCAATTCACAAAAATAGTGTAACCATATACCCATTCCCCAGCTTCAACAGTTTTTTACTTACTGCTAATCTTGCTTCATCCATACCCCTCAGCTTTTTCTTTGCAGGGTGGTAGGGAACAGAGTATTTTAAGGCAGATTCCAGACCTTATGTCAATTCTCCCTTGCATCTTTTATCCAAATTTTAAGGTATAATCTTGATTCTCCAACCAGGACTAGAAGCTTCTTAGGAGCCCTGCATACATTCAGTGAGCTTTTAAATGCCATGACTTTGATGCTGTTACAAAGTTGGGGTCTGAAAGTTCCACCTGATCTTGAGGTCAGTTCCAGGAGACAGAGAAGGAAGGAAGAGCACCTCTAAAGGAATACGGAAAGCGGAGCTCAGAGGTGATGAGGGACTCTGACAGGGTCACTCAGGTGCTGACAGCTGAGCAGAAGGAACCTTCCACAACCAGGATGGAAAATGGGGAGGAAGGCAGTGGCTGAGGCCACTTGGCGGGCAGCAACTTCCTGCGGACCGCCTGCCACACCACCCAATGACAGCGCTGCACGCACCTCACAGGGGGTGGGCACTTACCTCCCGTGAGACATTCTGAAATGGGTTGTTTCCAAGTAGAAAAGGAAATTCCCACTTCTGTTTCTAATTAATTTTATCAAGCCTAATACTGGTTCCCACCCTTAGGCTGCGATGTGCCTCTAGACTCTAGGCTGTACCTCTGTGCCGTTAGGCACTGGGCGCTGGGCTCCATCTTGCCCCAGAAGTGGCTGATAAAAGCTGCCCCGTTTGTTCACCAGGCTTCCAAATCAAACCAGCTCTCCTGGGTTCTGGTCCTCCACAGGAGGTTTCCTGTGACTGGGGATGGGGAGACCCAGCGCCAGGCTGCCCTTAGAAAGCAGGCTTTGTGATGGGAGCAGGAGCGGAGCAGCTCTCCCAGGGAGATCCTCTTGGCCTGGGGGACCAGGGCCTGTCCTGAAGGTCTCAGGCACTACCTTGGGGCACAGCCTCGAGCCAGGCTCTGTTCAACCTGTGGCCTCCCACCTCGGGCTCCTCCTTCGCATCCATCCATGGCGGCACCCGCCCTTTGCTCTCCAGGGGATTCCCAGGATAACCCCTGACGACATGTCCCCTTCCTGTCCCCTCCTCTCCCTTCACTCGGTTCCTGTCCTGACTCAGACCCACATGCTCTCTTACGGGACCATGGCAACAGCCTCCTAACCAATGTCTCTCTCCTCCCCTGCTAATCCTGGCCACCGCAGCCGGAGTCCTCTCCCTCAAGCACAGCCTGCCTCGCTCCCCTGTGCAGGAGTGTTCTTCTGCTTCCCGCTGCCAGACAAAATCCAGGTCCTGAGCGTGGCAGTGAAGACCCTCTTCAGTTGCTTCAACTCCTCCCTCCTTATCTCCCACCGCTTGCCATCAGGAATCCTTTGTTCTAGACAACTAGAAGGAACAAAGCTGCTATTTCCTGTAAGGACAAACCTGTGTTTTCCTGCCTCTGTGTCCTGACTCATATGTTTCCCTCTACCTGGAATTCCTTTTCCCAACATTTCCACCTGTAAACTCCTCCCTGTGCTTCAAAGCTCAGGACAAACACCACCTCCTCCTGGATGCTTCCCTGAAGGGATCTGAGGACACACTCTCTCCCTCCAGTGTCCCATCTGTGTCGTTTGAAGAGCTAAGAGACAAACTCATCTGGAACCATAACCCACTGCTGTGGGTCTAGCAGCTGAGGTAATTTTAGAGAGAACATGACTCACACTTCTAACCCGGAGACAAGCATGCTGGATTCTAGCTACTAATTAGCCGCTCTCAGTTTCTCTCCATCTGGAAGGTGCAGCAGTCTAGAAAGTGTCCAAAGGAATCAGTTCACCCTATAAATTCACTGCCCCTTTGAGGCTGGGGAAAGAGACTGGGGGAAAAAGGAAGCAGAGGTGCAGCCAGGGCCAATTCCTGGAAACCACGGGCAACCTGCAGATGGAGACACAACACACAGACAGGGAGGGACTGTGCGCAGGACAGAAACTTGTGTGCAGCCACAGAGGCCAGCCTGACTGCCACTCAGGGAAGCCTGGCCGACACCAGAAAAGGTCTGGCAGTCGGGGACAGTGCCTGCACGGGTCATAGAAGCCACTCAAAAACTCATTAGATGTCAATCTGCTACAAACAGCTTGTAAAACAACAAAATGAAAACAAACTTAAGCCACTTCAGATCTTGCCTACTGGTGCCAACAGCAAGTCTGACTGACATGAAAAGAATTCAGAAATCCTGCCTGTAGCTGAGGACCCAGTTCCTCCAAAGACTATTGCTAGAACACCCTGAAGTCACTTGGGAGACCCACAGGCTAGGATCCAGAGACACTCTCATTCTCCTCAGAAGCCTTAACTCATAAGGCCCTGCGAGCCTCCTGTTTTTACACAACTCTATTCTGAGCACTGAAGAACTCTCCTGGAGCGCATTCCAAGCAGGGTGACCCCATGGCATAAACTACTCTAGCTCTGGATAGAGCCATCGCAGCTGCTCCGGTTACAGTCGTAGTATGCATCCCCTCAAAAACCTAGGCTGCCTTTCTCAGCATGCTGCAGGCCCGGGCTCCTAATTCAACCCTGGCCATAACGGTCGGGCAGCTTACACACTCCTGCATCTGATAGAAGGAAAAGAAAAACAAGTCGAGGCATAATTGGAAACTGTCCTTAGTATTTACTGACCTTCATCAGCAACTCCTAGGCAGAAATAATTCCCAGGCTAGACTGTATAAACCCCCTATCGCTCTAAATCACATAGTGCTTCCTCAGAGCCTTGATCAAAACAAGGCCTTGATAATTAGAATTAGGCAAGAAGAGTGGCGAGCTGGCAACCCAAACCACTGTTTTAAGTGGCAAGGAGAAGAGCTATATCCTAGGACCCCGCTTAACTCAGCCAACTTGGGTCCACTTTGTTTGAGCTGGACCTATAACTTCCTGCCACGGCAACTGGAAAGACTATACAGAATCCTCCGTGGCTAATTCCTTTCAGAGCTTCGGGGCCAGTGAAAAACCCTCTCTCCTACCTATGACATCTATGTTTTCATAAAAACCTTAAAGTTTAATAAACTTAAAGCTAAGTGTGTGCTTAAATTCTAAAGCTTCCTCGGTCAAGGGATTCTTCCTCCCCTTAACTCAGGGGTCAGGGAGCTTCTTCTGTAAAAGACCAGAGAGCAAATATTTCATCCTTGGAGGGCCACACAGGTCTCTTTCACAAGCAACTATTCAACGTTGCCATTATAGCACAAAAGCAGCTGTGGACAACACTTGAACAAATAAGTGTGCCTGTGATCCAATAAAACTTCATTTAGGGACACAGAAATTCAAATTTCACACAATTATCACATCACAAAATTCTGAAAAAAATTTTTAGCTTGCAGGCCATACAAAAATAGGCAGCAGGCTGCCAATGTGCCCACTCTGCCTCCGATGCTTTATTAGGGTTTGATCTGCTAGCAGTTTTTGTCATTCTGACCTAATGCTTAATAATATTTTTAGTGAAAAGAGGTTTTTTTTCCCCCTAAAGAGCTTTCAGCACCTGTTCCTCCCCCCAACTTCCAGTAAAACCCCTCTTTTCCATGTGGGGTATGCTCCCCCCTCAACAGCAAGTGTTTCTACTAGGGTGGTCAACTACTCTGCCATGGAAATGGGCTTATAACCCAGGATGGCCAGAGACTACTAGCGCTAGTCCCCTGGACACAGCAATTAGTCCATGAGTGGGAGGGTACTCTAAGCAGAGCCTGTCAGTGGTTCAAGCACTGATCTGGATGCAGAGAGTAGGCGGAGCTCCTTCTCTGGAATACGGGACCCTAAGGACTAGAAGCACCTGGCGCTAGTGAGATCCATGTTGCCCCCACAGAAAAACAGCTTGACTGAAAAGGAAGCCCACATCAGGAAGACTAAAGCCAAGAGGTGACCAGAATCCTGAGACTGTCACCTCAACCTCACAGTCATCCCTGTCTCCAGACCTCCAGGTAACCCAAGCCAATACCGTCCCTCTTTTGATTAATCCTGAGTTGTAGTTCTGACACCAAAACCAAAGAAATCCCAACTAACCCTGTCACATCAAATTCTATTCAGAAGTTGGCAAGGTAGTGATTCAAACATAAAAAAATAACACTGGTTGTGTTCCGCCATGGATTCCAGCCATTTACAGATGTGTCTCTTTCCCCATTAGACTCTAAGTTCCTGAAGGACCTTCTGCATCATCTTTATGCCTTCCGTAGTTGATTCAACCAGTACCTTGAGCTTGGTACGTATGAGTATTTTACAAATATGCATTTTTTTCAATGGGAAAGTGACTGTGAGGAGAAGGGCAAATAAATATAAAGGAACATGTGCATGTATCTATCCATGACTATTCACCAGAATGTTACCCAGAGATGTCAGAGAAAACTTACACTCCAGGGGATTTACAGATCTAAAACCTACCTGCTGGTCAACAGCCCACAAACCACATACACCAGGCTGAGCCACACAGACTGCTTCACCCTCTGAGCACCCAGGGGAAATAGAATACAGTGTCTGTACAACACTAGATCACAGTGGACCCGTTCACCAAGGATGCAATCCAGGACAGCTGGCCAGAGCTTCAGGCAGCAGGGGTATCATCTGTACATGTCCTGCCCAAGAAGTCCTTCTCCGTGAGGGCAGAGACAAATCACTTCAGGAATGAGGGTGAGAACCTGCTTACCTCTAGGTTCTCATCAAGCATGGACACATTAGAAATGCAGGAAAGCTAGCCACATGCACACCCAAGGCAGTGTACTTCACTAGGACCAAGACAACACTCGCCCATTCAAAGAAAGGTATTTGAAAAACTCTGCAGAGGCTACTTAACTACCTAGCTGGAAAAACAGTACCTACATGGCGCCTGAAAACAGCTGGTCTCACCCAAATACTGTCATGGTGCCTCTTCTCATGTAAAAGTAGTTTGTAAGTGCAGGGCTGCCTGGTTTTGTATCGCCAACAGAGTCCTGAGAGATGTTTCAATCAAATTGATATAAGTTGCTTGTCTTCTGAAGATTCTTGAAAGATCTTGCAGTGAATGTTTTGAAAAAGCAAAGAACTGCCCCTGAGCAACTTGTGTTGTAAGTTATTTTTGCACATTAGTATTACTTAGGGCAGGGCACACCCAGAAATCACTTTTAACCTAATAATTTAAAATCCTAAGTGTGACCTCTGCACGCTGGAATAGGTAACAGGGTGCCCATGTGCCCCCCAACACTCAGCAGGAGGGATGATGTCCCATGACTGTTGTGGGGTGTATACTTCAAAGGCACTAACCCCGGGCCCCCCTGTGAGGGGACCCAGCGGGCAGACCACCCCACAGTGAGGCTGAAAAGGGCCAGCTGGCCCAGCACCAGCAACCAGTGGTAGCCTGGACTAAGGGCAGCTGCTTTTCTACTGGCATGACCCAGCCTCCCAACCAGGGTAGCCCTGGTCCCTGTCCTACCAAAATCTGTGGGTTCAGCTGCTCAAAGGATTCTATGAACTTTCCAGGGGCCCTTCAAATGAATAAGTTTTGAGACACTCGAGTCAGGCCAGTTCCTGTTGCTGGTCATTATGAAAACTTACTAATTCACCTGATAAGCAACAGCTAATATATATTAAGTGTGTACTGTGTGCTAAGTGCCACTCTAACTGCTTTGTATGCATTATCTCAATCCTTACAACCCTCTAGGCAGGCTTGATTTCCTCCATTTTCCTGAGGTTTGAAGAACTTAAATAACTTACCCAAGGTTCAATAGTAAGTAGCACAGTCAGGATTTGAACCCTGACCTTGCATCACTGTGACAGAGGGGGAAAAAACTGGGCATAACATTTTGTAGTTCCTCCCAAAAAGAGAGAGTCTGTGTTTCTACTTTTTAATTTGGCTTGACCACACGACTTCTTATAACCTGCAGACATTAACAAGCCTGACCTAAACAGAGGCTTAAACAGCGCTTGAGTATTGTAGGTTACCTTCTCTTGCTCCTGAAACCCTAACACCATCACGGAAAGAAGCCAGGGCTTTAGGCTCCCTGACTGAGTGAAAACATGGGGAGAGAGACCCTGCCAACCCACTGAATTGTAGAAAGTAATAAACCGTTGTTGTTTTAAAACTAAGTGTTGGGGTGTTTTATTACACAGCAAAAGCTAATTTGAGATAATCACTGAGCTATTGCCAGCAAATCAGTATCAACAAAGAATAAATTAAAACATGAGGCAGAGAAAAGTTTAATCTTGTTTCCCAAGGACAGAATGAGAAAAAAGTTTAAACTGCACCAGGAAAGAATATGTCTAGATCAGAGGAAAAACTTACTCGTGAGGGAGCCTAAAGACAGAATCAGGGCGATTCTCTCTCTCTCTCTCTCAGGCTTCCAGAAAGCATCCACGCGTTGTGCTTCCTGCTCAGGAATCAAGTTGTGCAAGAGGACCATTCCACAGGCCAGGCCTTACAATGAATTCTTTTAGGTTTCCAGAGAAGACCCACAAACACAGGAGTCTGAAAAGCCGGGCAGCCAGGCCAGGCCTGCCTGCACACACACTGTTCAGTGGAGCATAAGTCCTTTTCCTGACCTCCCCTTCTGGCCTAAGCAGGTAGTGAACTCTCTCCACCCAAGACATCTGTCTAAAGAGCTGTCTGGCTCACAAAACGGCTCTTCTTGCCAAAAAGCAGTAACTGATGGAGGCAGAAAGGAAATTCCTGGGAAAGTGGGGCAGCAGCAGAAAGCAAGCTAATTATTCCAGGAATGAGCTGAAACCATCCTCTCTTTGGAAGGGAAATACAGTTAGAGCTCTCCATCAAAAACACGCAGCATGATACATAGAAGGCACATGGTAGAGAAAAAACACAAGACTAGATTAATGACTATGTTCAGAGCAGGCAACATGGGCTTTTGGCCCACTTTCACTGTTGACTCCTGTGTGTTCTGGCACAAGTTAATCACACATCTACCACTTTAACAAACCTTTGAGGAGGAGCTATTCTCTGCTATTATGTTAGGGACCAGGGTGCAAAGATGAATGAGTGATGTTCCCTGATTTAAAGAAACTCACAGACTAATGAGACATATAGACTCTCTGAGCTTTGGTTTCCACATCTATAAAACAGGAAATAATACACTAACATCAGGTTGTGGTGAACAATAAATGAAGTATCATAAAGCTCATATTATAGGGATTGGTACACAACAGGTCCTCAATAAACAGCGATGATTATTTATTACATAAGAAAGAGATAGACACTGCTCCTCTGGCAGAAGACAGAGGCAGAGTGCTTAATCCACTTTGGGAAGGGGTAGGTTCATGGAAAAGCTTCTCATTAGAAGAGATGTGTGAGCTAAACAGTAACATCACTATTAGTTAACATTATTAATGACCTATGAAGATTTTAATTCTCACAACTATATGAAACAAGCATGGAATTTGCAATTACTGCTCTTTGGCATGAATTACCTTGATTGTATAGATGAATAAGAGTTTATACACCCTGTATGTATGAGAGCTAGGATTTGAACTTTAACTGGCTGATTCCCAATCCTCATGTTGTACTTAAAAGAATGAGCACTTCGTCTAGCAAGGGTATGAGTCTGAGGGGGGGAGGGGAGGGGACTGGAAAGTAAGCCTTCCCAGGAAAGGCAGGAAAATGAGCAAAGGTGAGAAAACACTGTGCAAAGGTACAGCTCATAGAAGGAATTTAATCCTACTGGGTCTCAGTTTCATCACAAATTACATAAAGGAATAAGGAAGACAATAGCATTTGTTAGGCCCTTCAATGTGGAAACATTTTGCCAGTTGCTTTCCATATGTAATTTCATTAATCCTCATACTGTATCCTCACAGCAACAGGATTCCATTTTATAGATGTAATGGCTTTGCTCTACCGGATCTTTCTACAACACTGACTTCACGGTTCCCTAAATGAGATTACATATGTCATTTGCAGCCCTAGAACAACAGCCCCATGCTCAAGAAATGTTAATTCTCCTTCTCTCTTTAGCTTCTCCTATTTCCTAGAAATTAATACACTAAACTAGTCTAACATGGAACTCAGAAGTCTTTTAAAAAATACGTAATATTACCATTTGACCCAGGAATTTACCCTAAGAATGCAGGAGCCCAGTTTCAAAAAGACATACGCACCCCTATGTTTTATAGCAGCACTATTTACAATAGCCAAGAAATGTAAGCAACCTAAGTGTCCATCAGTAGATGAATGGATAAAGATGTGATACATATACACAATATTCAGCCATAAGAAGAAAACACATCCTACCATTTGCAACAACATGGATGGAGCTAGAGGGTATTAGCTCAGTGAAACAAGCCAGGCGGAGAAAGACAAGTATCAAATGATTTCACTCATCTGTGGGGTATAAGAACAAAACAAAAACTGAAGGAACAAAACAGCAGCAGACTCACAGAACCCAGGAATGGACTAACAGTTACCAAAGGGAAAGGGACTGGGGAGGATGGGTGGGAAGGGAGGGATAAGGGGGAAAAGGGGCATTATGATTAGCACGCATAATGTGGGGTGGGGGAGCACGGGGAAGGCAGTATAGCACAGAGAGGACAAGTAGTGATTCTACAGCATCTTTCTTACTACGCTGATGGACAGTGACTGTAATGGGGGATGTGGTGGGGACCTGATAATGGGGGGAATCTCGTAACCACAATGTTGCTCATGTAAGTGTATATTAATGATACCAAAAGAAAAAAAAACACATAATAAGGTCATAATACTGGAAAGCTGCTCCCTCCTCAAGCCATACCACACCTCCTATTGATACTTTCTTAATTGTCATTAGAGAGAGGATAAAATGGTAGCAAGTACAGTTAGAAAGCAGGCTTTCTATAGTTTTGCATTTTAAATACATCCTTAAGTATATACTTTGTTTATACTGTTGACAGAGATTTGGGTTGTTTCTAGTTTTTAGCTATTACAAATAAAACTATGAACATTCATGTACCAGAGCCTGAATGGACATACACTTTCATTTCTTTGGGGAAAATCCTAGGAGTGAGAAGTCTGAATGCAGAGTAGGTTTATGCTTAATATTTTATGAAACATAAGTTATTTTCTGACATGACTGTACCATTTTATATTCCTACTAGGAGTGTCTGAGAGCTCCAGTTGGTCCATAATCTCAACATATGATCAGTCAATTTAGACATTCTATTGGGTATGTAGTGGTATCTTGTTGCAGTTTTAATTTACATTTCCCTAATGGCTAATAATGTTGTGTATCTTTTCATGTGCTTATCTGCCATTCACATATCTTCTCTAGTAAAGTGTTCAAATCTTTTACCCATTTTTTGAGCTGTTTATCTTTTTAGTATTAAGTTGTAAGAGGTCCTTATATATTCGAGATAAGGTCCTTTGACATATATATGTTTTGCCAGTATTTTTCTGAGTCTGTGACTGGCCTTTTTCATTTTTGTCATGGTGTCTTTTGAAAAGCAAATGTTTTTAATTTAGACAAAGTTCAATTTGTTGATTTTTCTTTTGTAGTTTGTGCTTTTTGTGCCCCATTTACAAACTCTGCTAAAATACAGGTCACTAAAATAGTCTCCTCTTTTAGAAGTTGTATAGTTTAGTTCTTACAGTTTGACCTGCAATCCACTGAAAGTTAATTTTTGTATATGGTGTGAGGTAATAGTAGGGGTTCATTTTTGTGCATATGGATATCCAATTGTTCCAGCCTCGTTTCTTGAAAAAACTATTCTTCCCATATTGAACTACCTTGGAATCTTGGTCAAAACTCAATTGACTATATATATGCATGTGTCTACTTCTGAATTCTTCTTTCTGTTTTACGTTAAATTTCCCACCAATACAACACTCTATTGATTACTGTAACTTTATAATCAAACTTGAAATTGGGGAATGTAAGTTCCCCAGCTTCATTTTTCTTTTTCAAAGTTGTTTCGGCTATTATAGGTCCTTTGCACTTCCATATAAATTTTAGACAGAATTTATCAATTCTACAAAAAAGACTACTGGGATTGTCAATGAATAGCTTTGAAACTACAGATCAATTAAAGCAAAACAGACACAATATCAACACTGATAGTGATGGTAGTTGCCTAACAATATGAATGTACTTAAATTTGTACACTTAAAAATAATTAAAATGGTAAATTTCATGTATATTTATCTTATGTATATTTTATAATTCTAAAAAATTTTATTTAAAAAAACTATTTTAAAATTTGTAATTTATCATCTAATACATAGCAGGTCTTGAGCTGGCCAGTCAATTCTCCCATTCCACTCCACTCCTCAGCCTTTCCTCCTTACACCCGCCACTGTTATTAGCAAACTGTTGCTGAAGGAACATGGTCAAAAACACTGTGTTTTCTTTTTTTCTTTCCTCTGGCTTTTTCCTTTTTTTTTTTAAATAAACTTTATTGAGATAAATAATTTATACACTATAAAATGCAGCCACTTTAGCGGAAAGTTTGACTTTTGATATCCCATGTATCTACTAACACAAAAAAGACAGAACATTTCCATCACAACAAAAAGTTCCCTCATGCTTCTGATGTTAATCTCTCCCTAGACCTTAAGGATACACAGGCAATCCCTGACCTACTTTCTGTCACTAGATCCATTGTTGTTTTCTCTATAGTTTTATATAAATGGAAGCAGTTTGTACTGTTTTGTTTCAAGTTTTTATCCAGCATAAATATTTCTGAGATTCATCAAAATTACATGTACCAGTAGCCTCATTTTTATTGCTGAGTGGGATTTGATTGTATGGATATACTACAATTTGTCTATCTTTTTGTGTGTTAGAGAACATTTTGGATGTTTCTACTAAATATGCAGCTGCTTTAAACATTTGCATATGAGTCTATATGGACATATGGGTTTTCATTTATCTAAGAGTGGTATGGTCATACAGAAAATGTATATATATTACCTATCATAAAAGAAACCAGAGTTTCTTCTATAGTCAAACTCATATCCAGCCAGGCAGTCATGGCTTTGGGCCTGCCATAACCATGCACAATGTAGTCCAGTGGGCAGACAATGACAGTGGGGTTGGGTAAGTTCGAGCCTGGGTTAACTAGGTGACTATACCTATCACAATCCCAGGTAACAGGTGTGCAACAGACCAAAAAAGAGGGTGGGAACTTATTGCTCCACTCATCAAACTAAATAGTCAAAGACTTGTAGTAAAAACTGAACCTACCGGAGATTCAACATGGTGGCGTGAGAGGTGAGACAGAGAACTCCTTCCAAAACCACAAATAGTACAAAAATACAGTTAATTAATACAACTAACCCTAAAACAGCAACAGGAAAGAAGGCTGCACCAGACTGCATACAGACATCACAAACAGAGCAGACCTGATAAGACAGGGTAACATACCAGAGCCTTGATCTGGCAGGACCCAGGCCCTTCCCCGACCCCAGTTCACTGGCGGGAGGAAGCAAAATGGAGCAGGGAGGGGTGGAAGCCTGGGACTAATGAACACCTGGCCCTGGAGATCTGCTTTGCAAGCAGAAACCTACACTGGGTGGTGCTCTGGAGGTTGGGGAGCTGGGACAGGCAGAGTGCCTGAGAGACTGACATTTTGGCAGTTTGTGGAGGACGGGATCCACATCCGGCCGCTCTGAGACAAAGGAAAGGCAGGCGATCTGAGAGGCTTCCTAGCAGCGAGAGAACTGCTGAAGGGGCAGGGTTTGCATGGAGCTTGCTGCGCAGGAAAAGGGAGAGCGGGACAAGGTTGTCTGAGAGCGCTCTGCCCAGAAGGTTGGGAACTTTGAGGAGCTTCAGGCGCTCCATCCCCCTGGCTGGCTGCTCAGCTCCTCAGCTCCAAGGCCCCCACTGCGACACACAGCCTGCCAGCCTTGCCCTGGCCTGACAGCACCAGCTCGCAAACCAGCAATCACTGTGCTCATGTCAGGCCAGCCAGAGGGAAGCCCCACCTACAACAGCTAGAGACGCTCGAGCACAGAGGTTTACATTGGCTGTGATACTGGAGACAGGCACTGCAGACAGGAATCAGGAAACAGATCTTTCCTCCACCCAGGAACCAGCTCTGCTCCCCAATGACCCCTAACTTCACTCTAGGGGCTGAGCAACTCCAGAGACTGGAGGTTCTGGGCACTACAGGGCAGCACATAGAAATATGAAACGTCAAAAGAAACTGGTTCAGACCAAAATCTCACAAACCCCAGAAAAAGGACCAAATGAAACTGAATTCACCAATCTTCCTGAGAGTTCAAAATAAAAATCATAAACATGCTTATGGAGGTACAGAAAAATACTCAAGAACTCAGGAACAAATTTAAAATGGAAATTCAATCATTAAGAAATTCCATATCTGAAATGAAACATACAATGGAGGGATTTAAAAGCAGATTAGATGTACTAGAAGAGATGGTAAATGGAATAGAAATCAGAGAAAAGGAATACATAGAAGCTGAGGCACAGAGAGAAAAAAGAATCTCTAAGAATGAAAGAATATTGAGAGAACTGTGTGACCAATCTGAATGGAACAATATTCGCATTATAGGGGTACCAGAAGAAGAGAAAAAGGGACAGAAAGTGTCATTGATGAGGTAATTGCTGAAAACCTCCCCAATCTGGGTAAGGAGACAGTCTCTCAAGCCATGGAGGTGCACAGATCTCACAACACAAGGGACCCAAGGAAGACAATATCAGGACATATAATAATTAAAATGGCAAAGATCAAGGATAAGGACAGACTATTAAAAGCAGCTCGAGAGAGAAAAAAGATCACATACAAAGGAAAACCCATCAGGCTATCATTAGATTTCTCAACAGAAACCTTACAGGCCAGAAGGGAGTGACATGATATATTTAATGCAATGAAGCAGAAGAGCCTCAAACCAACAAGACTCTACCCAGCAAGATTATCATTTAAATTTGAAGGAGGGATTAATTTTCAGATAAGCAAAAGCTGAGAGAATTTACCTCCCACAAACACCTCTACAGTGCATTTTGGAGGGACTCCTATAGATGGAAGTATTCCTAAGGCTAAACAGATGTCACCCAAAGGCTAGACAAAGAGTACAGAATATGATTCATAACATACAAAGAATGGAGAAGGAAGAAAAAGGAGGAAAAAAAAAAAGAACCTTTAGGTTGTGTTTGTAATAGCATACAAAGTGAGTTAAGTTACACTGTTAAATAGTAAGGGAATTACCCTTGAAACTTTGGTAACCGTGAATCTAAAGCCTGCAATGGCAATAAGTACATTCCTAACGATAATCACCCTAAATGTAAATGGTCTAAATGCATCAATAAAAAGACATAGAGTCACTAAATGGATAAAAAAACAAGACCCATCTATATGCTGCCTACAAGAGACTCACTTCAAACCCAAAGACATACACAGACTGAAAGTAAAGGGATGGAAAAAGTTATTTCATGCAACTAATAGAAAAAAGCAGGAGTTGCAGTACTTGTATCAGACAAAATAGACTTCAAACCAAAGAAAGTTACAAGAGAAGAAGAAGGACATTACACAGTTATAAAAGGATTAGTCCAACAAGAGGATATAACTATTATAAATATCTATGACCCCACACAGGATCACCTACATATGTGAAACAAATACTAACAGAATTAAAGGGGAAATACAGTGCAATGCACTCATGTTAGGAGACTTCAACACACCACTCACTCCAAAGGACAGATCAACCAGACAGAAAATAAGTAAAGAGACAGAGGCACCAAACAATGTATTAGAACAGATGGACCTAACGGACATCTACAGAACACCCCATACAAAAGCAAGAGAATACACATTCTTCTCAAGTGCACATGGAACATTTTCAAGAATAGATCATATACTAGGCCACAAAAAGAACCTCAGTAAATTCAAAAAGATTGAAATTGTACCACCAGCTTCTCAGATCACAAAGGGATGAAACTAGAAATAAATTACACAAAGAAATGAAAAAGCCCACAAACACAAGGAGCGTTAATAACATGCTCCTAAATAATCAATGGATCAATTACCAAATAAAAACAGAGATCAAGCAATAGATAGAGACAAATGACAACAATAATTCAACACCGCAAAATCTGTGGGACGCAGCAAAGGCCATGCTAAGAGGGAAACATACTGCAATATAGGCCTACCTCAGGAAAGAAGAACAATCCCAAATGAACAGTCTAAACTCTCAATTAATGAAACTAGAAAAGGAAGAACAAATGAGGCCCAAAGTCAGTAGAAGGAGGGACATAATAAAGATTTAAGCAGAAATAAATAAAATTGAGAAGAATAAAACAATAGGAAGAATCAATGAAAGCAAGAGCTGGTTCTTCAAGAAAATAAACAAAATAGATAAACCCCTTGCCAGACTTATCAAGAAAAAAAGAGAATCTACACATATAAACAGAATCAGATATGAGAAAGGAAAAATCACTATGGACACCACAGAAACACAAAGAATTATTACAGAACACTATGAAAAATTATATGCTAACTAACTGGATAACCTAGAAGAAATGGACAACTTTCCAGAAAAATACAACCTACCAAGGCTGACCCAGGAAGAAACAAAATCTGCATAGACCAGTTACCAGCAACGAAATTGAATTGGTAATCAAAAAACCACCTAAGAACAAAAACTGCTGTACCAGATGGTTTCACTGCTGGATTTTATCAAACATTTAGTGAAGACCTAAAACCCATCCTCCCTAAAGTTTTCCAAAAAGTAGAAGAGGAGGGAATAATCCCAAACTCATTCTACGAGGCCAACATCACTCTAATACCAAAACCAGGCAAAGACACCACAAAAAAAGAAAATTGCAGACCAATATTCCTGACAAACATAGATGCAAAAATACTCAACAAAATATTAGCAAACCGAATTCAAAAAGATTATCCATCATGACCAAGTGGGATTCATCCCAGGGATGCAATGATGGTACAACATCTGGAAATCCATCAACATCATCCACTACATCAACAAAAAGAAGGACAAAAACCACATGATCATCTCCATAGATGCTGAAAAAGCATTCAACAAAATTCAACATCCATTCATGATAAAAACTCTTAACAAAATGAGTATAGAGGGCAAGTACCGAACATAATAAAGACCATATATGACAAACCAATGGCCAACATTATACTTAACAGTGAGAAGCTGACAGCTTTTCCTTTAAGATCGGGAACAAGACAAGGATGCCCACTCTCCCCACTTCTATCCAACATAGTTCTGGAGTTACTAGCCATGGCAATCAGACAACACAAAGAAATAAAGGCATTCAGACTGGCAAAGAAGAAGTCAAACTGTCCCTGTTTGCAGATGACATGATATTATACATAAAAAACCCTAAAGAATCTACTCCAAAACTATTAGACCTAATATCTGAATTCAGCAAAGTTGCGGGATACAAAATTAATACACAGAAATCTGTTGCATTCCTATACACAAACGACGAACTAGCAGAAAGAGAACTCAGGAAAACAATTCCATTTACAACTGCATCAAAAAGAATAAAATACCTAGGAATAAATATAACCATGGAAGTGAAAGACTTATACTCTGAAAACTACAAGACACTCATGAGAGAAATTAAAAAAGAAACCAATAAATGGAAACACATCACATGCTCATGGATAGGAAGAATTAATACTGTCAAAATGGCCATCCTGTCTAAAGCAATTTACAGATTCAAGGCAATTCCATCAAAATACCAACAGCACTCTTCAATGAACTAGAGCAAATAGTTCTAAATTCATAAGGAAACACAAAAGATCCAGAATAGCCATAGCAATCCTGAGAAGGAAGAATAAAACAGGGAATTATGCTCCCTGACTTTCAAGCTCTACTACAAAGTCACAGTAATCAAGACAATTTGGTACTGGCACAAGAACAGACCCATAGACCCATGAAACAGACTAGAGAACCCAGATATAAACCCAAACATATATGGTCAATTAATATATGATAAAGGAGCCTTGGATATACAATGGGGAAATGACAGCCTCTTCAACAGCTGGTGTTGGCAAAACTGGACAGCTGGCTACATGTAAGAGAATGAAACTGGATTACTGTCTAACCCCATACACAAAAGTAAACTCAAAATGGATCAAAGACCTGAATGTAAGTCATGAAACCATAAGACTCTTAGAAAAAAACATAGGCAAAAATCTCTTGGACATAAACATGAGCAACTTCCTCATGAACATCTCCCCGGGCAAGGGAAACAAAAGCAAAAATGAACAAGAGGGACTACATCAAACTACAAAGCTTCTGTACAGCAAAGGACACCATCAGTAGAACAAAAAGAGATACTACAGTATGGGAGAATATATTCATAAATGACATATCTGATAAGGGGTTGACATCCAAATTATATAAAGAGCTCACACACGTCAACAAACAAAAAGCAAATAAGCCAATTAAAAAATGGGCAGAGGAGTTGAACAGACACTTTTCCATAGAAGAAATTCAGATGGCCAACAGGCACATGAAAATATGGTCCACATCCCTAATCATCAGAGAAATGCAAATTAAAACCACAATGAGGTATTACCTCACACCAGTTAGGATGGCCAACATCCAAAACACAAACAACAACAAATGTTGGCGAGGATGTGGAGAAAAGGGAACTCTCCTACACTGCTGGTGGGAATGCAAATTAGTTCAACCATTGTGGAAAGCAGTATGGAGGTTCCTCAAAAAACTCAAAATAGAAATACCATTTGACCCAGGAATTCCACTCCTAGGAATTTACCCTAAGAATGCAGCAGCCCAATTTGAAAAAGACAGATGCAGCCCTATGTTTATCGCAGCACTATTTACAATAGCCAAGAAATGGAAGCAACCTAAGTGTCCATCAGTAGATGAATGGATAAAGAAGAGGTGGTACATATACACAATGGAATATTATTCAGCCATAAGAAGAAAACAAATCCTACCATTTGCAACAACATGGATGGAGCTAGAGGGTATTATGCTCAGTGAACTAAGCCAGGCTGAGAAAGACAACTATCAAATGATTTCACTCATCTGTGGAGTATAACAAAGAAAAAATACTGAAGGAACAAAACAGCAGCAGACTCACAGAACCCAAGAATGGACTAACAGTTACCAAAGGGAAAGGGACTGGGGAGGATGTGTGGGAAGGGAGGGATAAGGGAGAAAAAGGGTCATTTTGATTTGCATGTATAATGAAGCGGGGGACACCAGGAAGGCAATATAACACAGAGAAGACAAGTAGTGATTCTATAGCATCTTACTACACTGATGGACAGTGACTGTAATGGGGTATGTGGTCGGGACTTGATAATGGGGGGAGTCTTGTAACCATATTGTTCATGTAATTGTACATTAATGATAGCAAAATTAAAAATAAATTAAATCTACCATTAAATTTTAAATGGCTTTTACACCAAAACAAAACACAAAAGAGGATGCAATAACTTTCAGATTTCAGCTAAAATTCAAAATGTAACAACTAGTAAGTAGTATCTTACCTCTATGCATAATCTTGTGCTTCTCTCTCAGATATGTCAGGCCCTTTATTACCTAGAGGAAAGGGAATGTAAAAAGATGGGAAACAAATACCGGTGTTTAGAAAATACTCAACTCTCTATTTTAAAATGATCTAGAAAATAAATCATCTAATATCACAAATTTGCCTCCTTCCTTTGTTTTTTTAAACCTGCCTTATCATCAAGAAGCCATCTTTTTACAGAGTGCACAGGGTATTATTTTTAAACAAAATTGATTACACAAGTTTAGATAACATTTTTAATTCATTTTTTTCTAAATCTGCAATCTACAGAGAGGTTTTCTGATGCCACAAATAAGAATTCTTTTGGACACCCTGTCCTATTCTCAAGACACAGATTTTAATACAGAGAAAGTCACTTTTCTAGTTCCAGTGCGCACATGAGAATATTGTGTCTAGAATCTAAACAGGAAAAACTGTAGTGAGAAAACCCCACTTTTCTTACAAACTTTCCCTTCACTGACTTCTTACCTTCCTCCCTTGTCCATTTCCTACCAACTTATTAGCTTATCAATGAGGGACGTGAAAGAAAAACTGCATGATATACTCACAGCAATGCTAACTTTTCCTAAAATTTGTTCAGGAATTCTTCCAGCTTTCTTCAGGACCTGATCCAATGAACCCCCATCCTAAGAAGGAAAAAACCAGCACATTTAGTGACAATGTGTCTAACTGCTCTTTCAAATGTTAAACTTCAGTGGGAAAGTGCATCTTACACATGGCAAGTCCTCCTAGAAGCGATCTTCCGGTTTGTTCCAGACATCAAATAAGATATGAATGCAAAACACTGTGAGAGGCTTCGAATAACTAGTAACTCAAATCTTATGAATAATCATTAAACAAATTACTAATTCAGTGGTCAGAAGAACTGACTGGACTGACAGTACAGTGTACTGGTTAGGAGTACAGGCTCTAGGGGCAGACTGTCTAAATTTGCATCCTAACTCTGCCACTCACTATTTAGGGGACTTTGAGCAAGTTACCCAACTTGTAAGACAGGGATGATAGTAATTATAAGGCCATTATAATAATCATAGGGCTGTTATAATTATTAAATAAGCTGACTCATACACATAAAGCACTCGGAACAATGTCTAGCCCATAGTAAGTGCTCAATAAATGTTAGCCATTTTATCACCAACATATAAATCACAACTTGCATCTATATTATCCTAACAAATCTCATTTAAGAAATCCAAAAAAGAAATGTCATAGAAAGTAGTAATTCATTCCACAAATCCTACCAAGTGCTATGGATTGTGTTTGGTTCTACCTGGCAGGTGGATACGAAAAAGACCTAGTTCCTGTCAATAAATTTACAAACTAATAGGAGAAATATACAACTCTTAACAAAATATAACAAAACAGAATAAATGTGTAATGCTGTAAACATACAGAAGAAGGGAGAAGTAATTCTAACCTTACTTGAAAGATGGCATTTAAGCTGAAATCCTACTCAAAGAATGAGCATAATTTCTATACCTGGAAAAGAAGAGAAGCAGGGCAGGAAATGAACAGGGCATGTTAACAAGATCAAAAGCAGAGAAGCATTAAATTACTTAGTGCCCCTGGGATGCCATTTCATTGTGGGTGCATGAAGAAATGCAGTTATGGATCAGGCTGGAAATGGCTGTCTGTGGCCAGATCATGGAGCCCCACCAAGGAACCAAGACTTGACTTTATGGAGGCAGAAGGAAAGGAATCCAGCCTGCGTGTTTTAAGATGAAAACCACAGCAGCTGAGAGAAAGAGGCAGGGGAGATTATTGAGGAGCTGATCAGGGTGAGATGACATGAGCCTGACCCTGGGCAGAGGCGGTGGAGAGGAGCACACAAGAGATAATACAAGTGCAGTAGGAGGCCAGCCTCTGCAGGCCTCACATGCTGAGCCTTCCCATTCATGGATTCTCCATTTTAACCTGAGATCTTGAAGGAGTTACCACTGAGCAGTTACCATTGTCACCCATCATGTATTAATCACCTCCATGTAAGGCATAAGGATATGTAAAGAACTAGGGATGGAAAAAACTACAAATACAGGAAAAAACACACTGCTTAGGGAGACAGAACATATCCATAAAGAGGCAAGGCACCTTAAATCCTCCTCTGAAATAAGGCAGGGAACAAAGAGCTGAATGAAGAAAACAGACAGACGTTGCTACGGGTACTCAGAGGATAAAGTGACTCCAGGACAAAATGGCTAAGGGAAGGGCTCGCAACAGAAGGGACAAGGAAGCTAAGTCCTGGAGGTAGGCAAGACCCAGGTAAGCTGAGACACGCTCCCAGGCATCCTGTTTCCAAAAACTACTCAGCCTCTATGATGCAGCCATGGAACATAAAGTCACAGAACAATGTATAGCATGATAAAAGAAGAACAGGCAACTTCCGGGAAGATGGCGGTGTGAGCAGGGCGGCAGAAATCTCCTCCCAACACTATATTTATCTACGAAAACACAGAAAATACATCTATTCCTAAAAGAGAGACGAGAATACACAGGAAAGCGCACAGCGTGCAGCCACACCCGAGAGGACTCGGCACCCCAAGAGGCGGGTAAGATACGGAGCCGCGACCCGGCGGGACCCGAGCCCTCCCCCACCCCAGCGCACCGGCGGGAGGAGAGGATCAGAGCCGGGAGGGAGTGGAAGTGCACCCCGCGAAGTAGCCAGCCCCGGTGATCTGCGCGGGGAGCGCTGACCCACATTGCGCAGTGCAGCGGAGATTGGAGAGACAGAGGGGCAGGATCTGAGCGGGAACGCGCCAGGGGGCTTGCAGCCGGCTCCGGGAAGGAAAAAAAAAGTGCGCGCTTTCCTCAGCGGTCTTAAAGAGACAGGAGCCCAGCGGAGTTTCGACGCCCAGCACACTCAGCCTCCAGCAGGCTGGGAGTCTTGGGAGTTTCAGACGCCCAGTTGGATGCACTGAGGAAGCGTTGTAGCCATACTTAACCCTTCACTGGGACTGAACAGCCTCATTCTGCTCCCA
>JAVSCE010001729.1:0-122196 GCA_032199065.1 Smutsia gigantea | reverse complement strand
ACAAAGACTGGCTGAATGCTGGTGTGGCAACCATTGGTGACCTAATGACAAAAACTAAACATGCTACAGATGTTGGAGTAAAAAGAAAGCAAGAGCAGGGGACCCACGACATTGTCACCAACCAATCTGGAAACACCACCTTTAAACATCTTACAAAGTTCACAATAAATGGCCTTTCTTCACAGGTAGATTGTTCTACCTAGCTCTAGTATTCTGCATCTAAAAGGGCACACACTGACTTAGATTAAGCACTGGGACCTAAGGAATTACAGGGGTTCTAAAAATATAACACAAAGTAACTCAAGAACAATGCAATAGTAACAGCCAAATCCATGAAGAACTACTCTCAAACAGCTTGTTAGTTCATGGAAATATTTACCTGGCAGAGTAAAAACCCGCTGGAACAATTCCAGAGTTCTCAGCCTCCAGGTCAATTAAGAATGAATGCCAGACTTCTCAGGAAGGAATTTCAAAATACTTCATTGAGAAGTGCTTACTTACCCTGCAGGCACAGCTATAAAGACTAAGGAAATCATAAGAATCATTCTGTATATTTATATAGCAAACATCTCTGGAGAGACTGATAAATTTCATTTTGTTTTTAATAATAATTAATCTTTGCAATCTCCTGATGGGGAGGTGGACGGATAAAGGATAATTGTTACCACTTTAGAGGAAAAGATATAAAGAGCATGAAATTAAGTCATTACCTATAAACCACAGTCAAAATGGAGCCCCACATAGAGACAGACAGTAAACCAGCCAAGGCTACAGTCCAGAAATGGCAAATCCCAGTGTAGCTTCTGTCCAGGCATCTCTACCCTGATGACACAGCAGATGATCCACATGAGTCACTCCCAGAATCTAGGTAAAGATAAAGAATGAACACAGATTAAAAAGACAAATCAAACCAGCTCATGAATATCATTATAAGCAAGGTATCTTAAGTCATTTTTTTGACTCCTAAACATTTAGAATAACAGACAAGTAGGGAAAATATGAGGAAAGCACCAATAAAAAACAATATACAAGAATACTTAAAAGTCAGAGATTTTCAAACAGTGTCTACAAGGTAAGCAAAAATGGAGTAACAGAAAGGGTAGCAGAAAGGGTAGGAAGATGTTAGAAATATGTTGATTATTATTCAAGAGTTGACTGAAGTTCGGTCAGCATTTTATCTTCATTTGTCAATAAGGCATACTACAACCCTTTCAAAGTAATGTGGCTTGAAATAAAGTCTACATACACCATAGGGCATTTAAAATATAAACAATACTGCCTGTGCAAACTCTTGCCCTGCCACATACTAACCAAGTGATTTAACTCCTCACTGCCTCAAAATTACCAATCAAGTTTACTGTAGGAGCAACAGTAGCACCAACTTCAGGCCGTTTTTACCTCATTGAAGTGTTAATTTATCTGAAGAAGCTCAGAGAACATCAAGCAGGATAATTAAAAAAATAATAAAACTACACATCATTTTTAAGTTACAGAAAATGATAAAGTACTGAAAGAGCAGAGGAAATAAACACCTTACCTACAGAGGCACAAAGATAATAATTATATCTGACTTCTCCTTAGAAACCATGCAGGGAAGAAGAGAGTGAAATATTGAAATATTTAAAGTGTTGAGAGAAAAAAGCCACCAACTTAGAATTTTGTACCTTGAGAAATTATCCTTCAGAACTGAAGGAGAATAAGGACATTCCCAGACAAACAAAAATTGATGGAATTTGTTGCAAACAGACCAGCCTTGCAAGAAATATTAAAAGAAGTTCTTTAGAGAGAAGGAAAATAATATAGGTCAGAAACTCAGATCTACTAAAGAAAAGAGCATTGAAGAAGGAATAAGTGAAAGGTAAAATAAAAAACTTTTCTTAATAGATCTAACAGGTTACAGTTGTTCAAAATAATTATAACCATAATATATTCCATTATATGTGCTTATGTATATACATCATGTACACAAACATGTCTATATAGGCTTACATATAAGTGAAATGAATGACAGCAATGATGCAAGGGATGGGAGAGAGAAATCAGAATTGTTTTGTTATTATAAAGTACTCACACTTGTGTACCCATGAAGCAATACAGCATTAAAAGTGGAGCTGGGTTAGTTGATATACTGCAAATTCAAAGGCAACCACTAACAAAGGCTAAAAAAAAAATTATAACTGATATGTTAAGAATGGAGAGAAAATGGATCATATAAATGCTCAGTTAAAACCACAAGACAGATAAAAAATGGAGGACAAAGTAGGAACAAAAACAAGGGTAACTAATAGAAAACAATAACAAATATGGAGATATTAATCCAACTCTATCAATAATCACTTTGAAGATCAATGGTCTAAATTCACCAATTAAAAGACAAAGGTTGTCAGAGTGCATCAAAAAACAAGACTTAATAATAGGCTGGCTATAACAAATCCACTTTAAATATAAAGATACATATAGATTAAAAGTAAATGGATGAAGAGCTCACTTATCTGAAGTTTCTAGAACAATGCCTCACCCAAAGTATATACTATGTAATTTTTTATTATTATTAGAATTTGATATTATGATTAACAGATGTTTTAAAAATATATTCACATTTATGTATTTACTGTGAACATTTGGGGGAGTTCAAGAATTAATCATATCTTAAGACATTAAGAACATCTCGATAAATTCTAAAAATTATACAATATAAAATTCACATTTCCTGGCTACAGTGCAAAGTAACCAATAATTTTTTTCTATTGGTAAAATTTAAACATTCCCTACCACCACTAAATAAGACCTTGTTTGATAAAGTCTCCCCCTCCCCATGCCCAGCTTTTATTTTTAACCAAGATAGTTGGCCTTCAAGTACAAGAGTTCTAGATTTCCTTGCCTAGAGAAAAGCTAACTTTATTTTGTGAGGCACATAAGGGAAAATAAGTTTTGCTCTGAGGTCAAGAGAAGAATGCAGCCCTTCCGGTGGAGGTTGCTGGATTCCATGACACCAAGGGTTGGGGGCTCCTGCAAGTGGAGGACTTGGTTGTAGACTGGCTCCTTGTCCCCCAGGAAAGAATCAAATGCCATGGGTTTGAAGTTTTAGCCAGGATCCTCAAGGGCACATTTGATGTTGAGGATATGGAAGCCACCAGCACAAATTGCCTTCTAATAAAATATTGTTACAGTCATTTATTGTTACATAACAAACTATCCCAAAACTTTAAATTGTTGACTTAAGACAAAACCCTTTTATGTATATACTGAATATCACAATTTTGTGGTTCCAGAATTTGGATGAGGTCAGCTGTATGATTATTCTGTTCTGTGTGAGTCTGGCAAAGGTGACTAGTATTCAGCTGGCAGGAGGGCTGGCCTGGAGGATCCCAGGATGGCTTTATGCACATGAAGCTTTCATGCACCTGTGCATGAGCAAGGGTGGCTGAAGAACTGGTGTAGCTGGATCTGTTGAGTGGAGCACCACGTGTCACCTCCCAGTACAGCAATGTCAGTGTAGCCAGACATTGTACCTGGTGGCTCAGGACTCCAGGAGGGAACAAGGCAGAAGCAGAATGGTCTTTATAATTTATGCTCAGATGTCACTTAGTGTCACTTCTGCTGTTTATTGGTCAAATCAGTCAGAAGTCAGCCCAGATAAAAGGAAAGGGCATATAACCCTGACCGCTGGATTAGCAGGAGTTCCAAGAACTTTGCAGCCATGATTTTAGACCACCACAACTATATACACAAGGGCTAGGTCACTGAGAACATCCCAAACAGAGTGAAAATCAGGAGTCCTCCCTGATTTTATTTCATGGACTGCATAAGCCACTAGAATTCATATGTAATATGCCCAGTGGAGAGGGAGCCAGAAAGAGGCTGTTAGTTTAATTGTGTTTTTAATCACATTCAGAAAATAACTATCAATTTATATTTTACTAAAGCTTTAAAAATCTTATACTTAAAAAAAATTTATTCATGTAAAAAGTAAAATAATTCTACAAAGCTTAAGTAAAATATTTCTTCCTCACTATATTGGTTTCTATTGGTTGTGGTAACAAATACCACAAAGTTAGCAGCTTAAACAACACAAAGGTGTTACCTCTCAGCTGTGCAGATCATAGTCTGGCACAGGTCTAGTCAAAGCAAATCTTCATGTCTGCAGGGCCACACATCCTTCTGGGACCTCTAGTGGAGAATCTGTTTCCTTGCTCATTCAGGTTATGGTAGAATTTAGCTCCTTGACGTTGTAGAACCGAGGTCCCTACTTCTAAAGGGCACCCACATTCCTACACTCCTAGCCCCTTCCTTCCTCTTCAAAACAAGCAATGGATGGTCAGGCCCTCTTACACCCCCTCACCCCTGCATCTACTGTGGTCACATTTCTCTCCGTTTCTCTCTCCTTCCTTCAGCCAGAAATGGTTACTTATTGTCAAAGGTTAATGTGATTAAATGGGATACTCTTAGAGAATCTAGAATAACCTCCCAATCTAAAAATCCTTACTTAAATCACATATGCAAAATCCATTGTGCCATGTTACTTAACACATTCACATGTTCTGGGGATTAGGATGTAGACATCTTTATGAGGGTCTGCCTACTACACTCACTACTCCCCATCCCAATTCCAGTCTTTTTTCTGTCATTAACATTACTAGTATATAGTACTATTTCTGAAGTTTCTTATTTAATTTAAGCCTTAACATTAAGATAAAGACAATGATTAACTCTTTTATGTGCCCACACATACATAAAGACTAAATATTTAAAAAGTATGAAGGAGGAATAAAAACATTTAGGATGTGCAAGCTAGAAAAAAAAACATGCACCTTTTCTCCGAGAGCTACTGGAGCAGGTGCTCCAATAAAGAGAGGGATGTGAACCCTCAGTACAGGAGAGGATTATACACATCTCTCCTTCTCCCATTCTTCCAATAGAGTTACATCACAACTTTTGGCTGATTATTATCCAGGTGTTAACATAACAAGCAAGTAAATATTTTTTGTAACTAAACATATATTATGCCATGATTTTTTCTTCTCTTTTGCATAACTGTGGCAATACTTGTCACATTTCTTTCATTCACTTAATTTTCTATACATTGATCATCTTTGAAGTTTTCATCAGAATTAGAAATCATTTCTCAATACATTAGAACACAGCAAGTAATCCATCAATGTTTGTTTTCTTAAAAATATCCCTCCTTGGCCTTACTCCCTTTCATGGGAACTTGTATTGATTGCTCTTTAATCTATTATATCTATTGACTTGGAAATATTCTTTTAGGATCATCTCCAGGATTCCCTTTACAATTCTCCTGTACTGAGGATTCACATCCCTCTTTTTGTTGGAGCACCTGCTCCAGTAGCTCTCAGAGAAAAGGTACTGATTTTTTTTTTAGGTTGCATGTCCTAAAATGCTTTTTTCCACCCTCACATTTGTTTAATATTTAGTCTATGTATAGTATGCTCAGTTAGAAATCTTCCTCTTCCATCTCCAAAATGATGTTGAGATTTTAATGAGGATGGTATGGAAAATGGTCTATATGGCAGCTTGTAGCAATGGAGTAACAGAGGATGATGGTGAAGAAGGAGTTAACCAGAATGACACCTCCACAGCAAGCATCTTCTCAGGCACATCATTTTTAGAAACAATTGGCACAGTATGTGAGGGTCTGGGAAATGATTCCCTTAAACTATCCATACCTGCATATTTTAGGATAATTTTCATACTTAATATTCAGACTTTAACCTAATTTGAAGACTGATATTCGAAAGCATCAACTCTCCCTAGAAATGTGGGACCCAAGAGGTAGAGAGACTTTCTCACCCTTCTCTTCTTTTTTACTTAACATCCATCAGGACCAGAAACAAAAAGTTTCAGGTACGCCTTTCCTCTGTATCACATTCTTCTTCCACCCTACGGATGGTGGTAAAAAAGGTTCAAGGAGTTCTTTGTGACTCTGATGTTCAATAACATAAATTTCTCTAGAGTCTAGAATCCTCAAATATACTCATCATCTATGATAATCTTCCTTTTAAAATTTATATTGGAAACTTAGAAGGTCTCCTTTGCAAAATATGAAGAATTTAACATATATATACATCATAGATTTTTTCTTTAAGAGACTCATGATTTTTAAGGATTAAAGATAAGGAAGAAAAAGACTTCAATGATTTTCTAATCACTCTTATTTTTACTATAAACAATTTTGGCATATGCCTGCTAATGAAAAGTATTAATTTTAGTAAAATGTTGAAGAAAGAAACTAATCCCTAAACACTGAATATTATGGTAATGTTAAAACTTTACTTTCCAGGTTTTTATAATTTCCTGTAGAGGCCAGACAGTTATACAGTGAACAGTTAAGGGGTCTATGATTAATTGCTAAAATGAGAGCTATAAACATACAATATCTGATTCAGTATCATTAAAGACCAAAGCTGTTAGGAAATCTGCTCCAGAATTTCATCCTGTAATCCATTTAGATGAAAAATAAAAATTACTGAGCTGTAAACTGATGAGAAATACAATTGAAAAATTCATACTAAAATTAAAATAGATACCCTTCATATATATTCAGCCCCTGGAGTCCAAGCATGTACATTTCTACCACAAGTTCTGAACAGAAAAAAATAAGTACACTTACTTCTTTTACTCAGAGTTTTACTAAAGAGTTTTTAGTTATTTGAACATTTAGACCGCTTGCATTTTAACTTCCTCTGAGAACAATAGAAATACATTCCCACCCTGTTACTGCATTATCACCCAGTTCCTATAGAGAAATCTTTTCAACTGAAACAGTTTAACAACAAGGTTAAAATTCAAGACTCTATCAATTAATAATGAAAGTTAACAATTTGGTAGTGGATCAATGTTGCATACTTAATATCCTTAGATGAATTCTTTCATACTTTAAAGCTAATAATTCATTATGATTAAATTGGTTAAATGAAGAATTCACATTTAATCTTCCCATCCCTCAGCAAACTTAGATAGTTTAAAAGCCACAAATTTCTAGAAATAATATAAACATGCAGGTATTTCAGTATATAAAGTAGAAAGGAAAAAATCAACATCTGGTTGAAATTGTTCAAGACACTCAAGTTCAGATTTCCCTTTCTAGCTGGCATCTGCTGAATTTCTCGATTCCAGCAATTGTCTTTAAATTCTAAACAGTGAAAAATGACTTCCTCAGAAGTAGTGAAAAAAAACAACAACAGAAAACTACACCACTTTTTAAAGCAATCAAAACCAACCATCAACCATCATTACTGGGGAAATAGAGTCAGAATTTGAGTGAGACCTTGAAAGCATAAGTATAAACTTGTATATAGCCTGACTTAGCTGTACTTCCCGACGGAAGGCTCCAAAAATTGCATGGCTTCTAATAAGCGAATCACATTCGTATTTTTCCCATAATCAAAGGAGGTAGATCAAAGTTTGGTTTCAAAATCTTGTTGCTCCCTTAAGAGGCATTCTCAGGTGAAAAATAAGGCCATTGCCTGGGTAAATCAACAAACCAGCTCAGAAAGTGATAAAAGCTGTGAAAAGAGCATTTTGTAAAATATTTAGTGTCATGTGAGCACATTTTACTGACAGCCCTGAGGTCACAACAAAGAACAGTATCGATGTATATTTTTGCCCCGTGTTTTGCCATATTGTTTTCATTAAAATGGTTTCATGTGTGATCTCTAAGGAAAATCAGAGCTATACCAAAGGAAGGAAGGAGGTTGTGGATTTTAACCTTTTACTGGAATAGTTTGGCAACATAAATTTCCTCTTACTTTTAATGTATTTACATGCTAAGGCTTTAAATATTTACATGAAATATTTTGGGGATTAAATCTGTGTCCCAAAGAAATCAATCCTCATTTTTGAAAAGAGAATTTTGTTAGGTACTGGAGCATAGTGCTGATAAGGTTTAGGACAATTATTCCAACCCACTTGTAACAAAAAAATTATTTTTGTGTTAATGAATTTGAGCCAGGTATTATATAAAGGCTATTTACCAGAATAGAAGTGGGGAGAATTTCCCTTAGATTTATACTAACAATTGCCATATGAACATATGTGGTGAATTCTTCTACCCACCTAAAGATGCAGGCAGAGAAGCTAGAACACAGAGTGTACGTATAGCTAGAACTTCTCGGATAGCTTTCAGACGGACGTTCTTGCCAGGATGTGATTCCTACAAAATGACAGGAAGTGGAAGAGAATTGGCTAAGCATCGGTACAGGAAACAAAAGAGAAGCGTGGAGTCTTATGTCTGCCATAAAGCAAAACCATGGCTCCCAGTAAAAGAGAGCACAAATGAATGGCTCTGGCAATATGATGAAATACTTCAGCAAAAAAAGCAGAATTAACACCTTTCCTTACACACAAACACCAAGAGGTACAATTCAGCTCCACCAAACCCTGTTTCTACGTGTAAGGCAGTTTGTTTTCAGTGAACCTTTACAAGGCCATACAAGCAAAGGCTGAGTTGCCATCCTCAGCAATGAAGACAGAGAACATCAGATGGGCCACTAGTCAGGTCTCCATCAATGGTTACCTGTCATTGCTTAGAATATCTTTTGTGTAAGCTCTGGAATAGTCCCCTGGAGGAGAAAGCAGGAGGTCATTCATTTGCTTATGTTCTTTTTTCTGACAATCACAGAAATAAACAGTCTAAATAATAGAAAACCCTGAATAGAGGAAATGCATTAGATTGAATCGGACAGTGGATTTTGTAATCAGACATGAGTTTGTGGCCTGGTTCTTATCACTGTATTTGTGACCTTGGGATGAACCTGTGCCTCAGTTTCTTCTATGACGATAAGTTGTCTGCCTTGCATAAGGCTGTTTGGAGGATGTGAAGCTATGACAGGCATTAGCAGTATATATATATTAGCACAATTTATGTTTGCTGTTATTTAAGAGATGAATGGTATGAACTCCAGCTCTCTGGTTTCATCTGTTGAATCCAGGAGATCCCCAGGGAGCCCATTTACTGCAGAACAATGGATTCTTCCGTGTTTAATGATAAACATCTATTAGTTTTCTAGGTAAGTGTCACACCTTACAGCCACTATAAGCTCGTAATTCTGTGGGCCAAATGGAGCTCACCATCTGCCAGGCACAAGAACACAAGATTGGCAAGGACTGCAGTGAGGAGACAGGAATGGGCTGTGGTAAAGGCACTGTCAGGTGAACAGGTGCTAAAGCAGGACAGTCCTAAAATACAGAGGGCTAGAGATGCCACTTCTTAAAATTGTCAGGAGCAGGGTGGGGCCTGGGAGCAAATTATTTACACAAGGTAAGAGATTCTCTTTAATGGGATTCTAGGATGGAACTCCATATATTTAAGAGAACACTTTATGAATTCACTTGTGACCCATGCTGGTAATCAAGTCCCAGTGTCTCTCAGACTCAGAACCAAGTTAGAGAACAGGAAAAGGTGGCATTATATACTAGATCTGTGCTCCATAGAACTTCCTTCCATGTCTCATGATCAGAAAGTCTCCTTTTCAAGGTAAGATTTACCCTTATTTGCAAGTCAGTTACCAGGGACAGGACTTGCCCGCTCCAACTGAGCCTGAGGCAGGGAAAGGAGCCCTCACCCTCTGCAAGAACCTCTGGCAGCCTCCCCTGGGCTCTTACAACCTGAGAGCCTTTCCCAGCAGCTCTCTGCCCTTCTAGAAGACATGATGAGGCTGCCTGGTATTAAGTAGAGAAAATGTAGCTTCAGACAAAAGTAACTCCGGGAGTCTGGCTACAGAGTCAACTGTGCTCAGAAATGGATACGTACTCAGAGGCTCACTCCTCTTGGGTTCTTTACCAATGTCCACCCCAGATTACCAAGAGGTCACGGACTTTGTGGGGGAGGGCTTGGAGGAGGGGACTGGAGGGAGGGAACAAGGCAGTGAGTACAAAAGCATCAATTAGTGTGACAAGTCACACAAAAAGAGGAGGAAGAAAACAGGAGTCAGATTTTTTAAAAAGATGTTTCAGAGGGTCAGGAAACCCTAAAAACCAGGAACTGTAATATGAGAAAGCTAGAAGAGTTAAAGGAAAGTTCTGAAAAATAATGAAGTTTGAACGAAGCTAAAAATTTGAAAGAAAGACAACTACACTGGAAGTCAAAACAGCATACAGTAAGGCGTGGAGTCAAGTGAAATGAAGGTTAATGTCTGTGACTCCTAAGTCGAAAGCCTCATAAAAGCATTAAGTAAAATCTGTGAAGTTAAAACCAAAGTTAAGCATTGAAACGTAGGGGTGGCACTGAGAGTCAAAGAAACGGACTATGAGCAGCATGGTAAACCGCGGAAGTTCCAGTGTTCTCAACTGATTCTTACTGTGGCCGCATGTCTCCCATCCTCACAGAGGGTGTGTCCGGGAACTGTCTCCCTCCAGGGCTCTCATAAGCCACCAGCACAAACAGGGTGCCCAACCTGTCCTCGGCGCAAAGTGCATTGCTCTGCATTGCTCTGCTTGAGAAGGGGTAGACGAGAATAAAAATGTTTACCTGGCTATGGCGCAACTTTGTAAAGTGTAGCCTTTTTCAGTTCTTCAGACCAGATCATTCTCTTCTCATAATTCCTATTTCATTAGCACCACCATGAGCAGACCGATTAAGTATATACCATTAAAGCCAATGCTGCCACTTGATACCAGATCTGGAAAACGTGGTTAGAACATCATGTTATTTGGAATTTATGAATGTCAAAATTTGTGAGGTATTCTGAACAAGGTCATTTTAAAATTTATCTTTGATTTAGCTAGTTTTTAAAAGGATTTGTTAAAAAATACCAAAACAAACTTTCAGAGTGAACGTTTGACCCAACATGGTGTAAAGAAGTTTAAAAGCATATAATTACATTCAGGTATTTGAGACATCATTCTTATCTATAAAAGATTTCTAAAGGACTTGTACGCAATGCACTTTGATAACCTGGTTCTATTTCTACAAAATACTACTAAGTAAAAAGGACATATTTTTATAAAACGCCACATCCAAACATTTCATCATTTAGCCTAACCTTCTTTTAGTGAGGCTTTATGACTTAGTCTTTAATAGATGTTCTGCCAACTCACTGCAGCCTTTATGCTGAAGGCTTTAAGGTACTGGTAACACTGGCTGATGCCCAGTTTGTTTAATGTCTCCCACAAGTGACACTATTTTACCTTTCCCTTTTTACTAAAAGTTCCTGGTCCCTACCGTCCAGTCTCTGCCCAGTTGATGAGTCATCCAGAAACTATCTAGTTAACCCTTCATTAATTAAAATTAAACTCAGCGTTCAGGTATTAAATAGAATACAAGGCATATCTGTGAATGAAATTTTTATTTACACACTGTATCTAGAAGCAGATACATAAATTCTTATATAATTTCCAAAAATGTGCAAGAAATTACTATAATTTGTTTACAAACCAAAACACATTAAAATCAATGGACTTTGGATAATTCATGTGGTGTTCTCAGTACAAATGGTACACACCTGATTTGAAACATACAGAAAAAGTGTAAACTACAGCAATCTGGATTGCAAGTATTAATTCCATGGCACTCCAATGACTATAAAATTTCTTTACCCCAACGTGTACACTTATTACAAAATCTTAATAGGAATTTTTCATCACCTCTGGATGTATAGTTTGGATTACCTTTCAGAAACAGCAACTACACATTCGCCATGTTATGATTGATTAATAAAAAGTATGTCTAAAAAAACTTTCATAGGATTAAAAAAGTATTAAAAGAAACCAAATTTGTGATTACTAGCGTACCAATACTTCATTTTAGCATTTTAAAGTTATTTATGGAACTGATGATTGTTCCTGATTAGAGTTTTTAACAAAACTGTCTATTGCTGGTAGTGTTATTTCATTTTCAAATTAAGACTTCACAGTCAATGAAAAGCCATTAAAATGTAAAATATATTATTTTAAATCATTCATAAAGCAAATCTCTCTCATAAAGAATGTGGAATGTACAATGATTAAAATTGGCATTTCTGAAAGCATTATTTAGACTTGTAGCACTAGCAGAGACATTGCATATGACCTATGTAAGATTTTAGTTAAATTATCCTGTTCCAATAATACTGGCTCAGAAGTTATAATGTATATTTTGTATTTTATTTCCTAAATGGCAAGGATTTCGCCTTTTCACATGATTTTTTTCAACAGCAAGATGGTTGCCCTGGATAATTGGTTTCCTTAAAAACTGCTTTTAGTTCTGTGATCATTTCCTGGGATATATTTTTGACCTCCTAAATTTTTAGATTATTGCACCAAGTAGAAAGAGAACAGTTTCCTTAGAAAGAGAAGGTGAGATATTTTTCAAGTACTTTCTATGCTTTCTTATCATTTATAAAAATGCATAATAGTGTGTCCCAGGGAGCCAGGCAATGGCTTCTGGCCTCCATCATGTTTTGTGATGAAATATTTGATTGAAAAAAAAAACTGATTCATTTATTATGGCAAATGGATACGACTTTCCTGTTTCCCTTTTCTTGCCTTGAGCTCAGAAGCACATATTTAAAAATCACTTACAGGTTGTGTCCATGTCATCTAAGCCACCATTCAACAGAATCCAGAAACTTACCCAAATTATTATCCAGACTGAACTACAGGATGAGGACTTATCTCTTTTTCCCCTTTCCATTTTTAACCAGACTGTTTTAGTATATCGTATGAGTTAATGTTTCACATTATAAGGTGCTGCCTAGGCCAAATGGTTTTCTCTACATGAAAGCAGAAAATACCATAGCAGTCTTTTGTTTGTACATAATTTCTCAACAAATACTTTCATCCTTACACGTCAGACCCTAGCAATTTCAAGTTGGATTAGAATAGGGCATTTTAAAATATTTTTTATTATGAATATACAAAAGTACATTAAAAAACTGGCTTTCGGAATTAGAACAGGATCAAGACTTGCCCTGCATAAAAACACAAAATATAATTTTAAAAACATTTAGATGAAATTCAGAATAGTCCTAATGTGAGACTAACTGGTTAGATCTTAAGCACATGGTATCATGAGGAAAACGTGGGGAACAGGCTATGCCCACATGATAAGACGGAGTTCAGGGCAGTCCAAAGACCTCTGTGCACCATGACGTCACAAAGAGTACATGTAAATGCTTCTAGAAACATGAAGAAGCCATTTCCACATTTATTATTAATACACAGTGACTATGTGACAATACCTGCCATCTAATATAGATGCACAGGGACTTTTAACTCACCCTAGATATATTCTCGATTGTTTAAAAATAAATAGTTTTGCAAAAAAATAGTTTAAATGTCTTGCATTAATTTGATAAGTTTACAACTCTGTAATAGTTCTTAATCCAAAAGCTTATCGTGAACATTTAAATATTATTACAATATACTCCATATTCCATCTTATTACATGAAAACATCAGAAAAATGAAAGAGGAGTCTCTGTGACACGGTACAATCAACATTCCACCAAAATTAAGTACCTTTTCCCCTTAAAATGAAAATACAGTAACACAATATTATGGCATTGTGCCTTTTCTTGATAATTCTCTGTTCTGACCCCACAAAAACAGGAAAATAGTGGGGATATTGGTATGTCTGAATGACAAAGACATTAAGTTTGATCGAAGACCTTTACTCTTGTTTTTACATGGGGTAGGAGAAAACTGAGTGGCAAAGGAAGAAATGTCTTAAATTCCATGTTTCATCTGAAACTTAAACATTTTTCCTTAAAGCTGTGTAGCTGGAAACATTTTCTGGATGGGGTAATCCCAAAATACTAAAGAATAATGCAGTGAATAAATACTGCATTTCAAAAAAACTAAGAGGTATTGAGGATAACACACTCCTGCCCAAACAACTGGATCAAAGAAATAAGGTAACGATGTCAATTTATTTAAGACTTAGCTAGATTAAAAAGAAACAAATAGAAGACCTTTGTTTAAACGGCAGTATATATGGTAGGCAATTAAAACTTCCATATATGATATGGTTTTAATATTTTTCTTATATGGTGCTCCACAATTTCTACAATTTTTCAACTGAAGTCACTGGACTATTTTGCTTTTTGTTTTTTGGTGGAAGGAAGAAAAGAGTCAAATCTACGACATCTTAATAGAGACTACATAAAAGAAAAATACAAATCCAACTTTAAAACAATGTTTTCTTTCTATTCAAATCAATTTAAAGCTTCATATAAACTTTAATGTTGCAAGAGAATCTAGTTCATTTATGAAATCAGTTCTACATCAGTTTCACCCAAGAAAATGTTGCCTACGCTAAAGAAATCACAGATAAAACATTTTATCAAAGAAAAGTAGGTAACACAAAAAAAACCTGCTATCACAGGGAACTATGATCAACTACTATTTCTTTAATAATAGTTCTAGTTCCATTGGTCTTTATGTTATGCTAATTTGTACCAGAGCTTAATGACAGAAAAGGCAACAATTACTAAACTGGTGGTATACATTTCTTTATGATTTTTCAATGTAAGGCCATTTATTAAAATAGACAAACCACAAGATGAAAGTGAAGGCAACAGAAAAATTCCACTTTTCACAACCAAAAATCGGCACAACCTTAAAAATAATTTAGAGATGTGTATGTTGCAGATCGATCTGCATTCCATTACCCAAGATTATGTCAATTCATAATTCTAAATAAATCTTTGTAAAGTATGAGAGTAAAAATAACTTTCAGTGTATGTGTAAATTGTTTTATCACACCGGTATGTTTACTCAACGCTCTCTCTGAAAATGGGACATTTAAAGAGACGTAACAAATTCCATTCTCTAAGTTCCATTCAACTTTACTTAGGGTTGAATACACACAAAATGTGCTTTTAATGCATAAAAATCACAGTGGATAGCAGCAAAGGACTTGGGTGGGGTGGGGGGGTTAAGGAGAATCTGAGAATTCACATTGTGATTATTCCACACATCGATGAAAGATAATTCACACTTCTAAAACCTCAAGACTTCCCTTTCTAAAGGGCCAAAATAAACCCAAGATGCCTTGCCAACACTTCCCCACCCCTAAACCAAACTGATGACTCTTTTACACATAAAACTGAAATAATATGGCAGCAAAAAAAAATTGATAGCAATGAGAGTTTGTAAACTGGATTTCAATCTCTTTTTCTCATTCCCAAAGTGCAAGATGCAGGGCTCTCACGACCTTTCAGTAGTGCTTCTCCTGTAAGTAATCCTTCATTTTGTTTGGCAAAGGCAGTTTCTGAATTAAGTCTATCCTGGTATACTGACGGATGACGAAGCGACACAGGTACTGCAAGGAGCGCACCTGCATGAACCGCGACACCGGATTGGTCAGTCTTACGGGGTAGGTTGCAGACCCAGGCAACCGAGATCTCGAATAACAAAAAGCTCCATTTTCAGAGTCCCTGATTGAATGCTCAATTAGATCAACTATAGACGTATGTCCTTCCACGTCTGGTTGTTCGTAAAAGCTAAACCTACCATTTGAGTGCTCAATTCTAGTGTGAAGCGTTTTGCCGTGGGAGCGAAAGCTCAGGCTTAAAAGGTAGCGGTCGTCCGAACTATCCCGAACGAGGAAGGAGCCATCGGGTACATTGGCCAGCTTCCCTTCCGCCTCCCAGCGTGTGATTGGCCCCCAGTACCACCCTTGTTTTGCGAGTTTTTTCAGCTCCTCTGTAAGGCTTGTCACAACCATGGGACCACTGCTCTGCACAGAGTCATAAACCCTTGCGACCCCAGGGGCGGAGTTCGGGTCAAAGTTCAAATGGCAGCGCATGCTCTCGGCCATGTGGGTGTCCCCAGCGAGCGCACCGAAGCTCCCGCGGAGCGGGCTGGCCTGCAGGGGCGGCAGCAGCGGTGACAGCGGCGCGGCGCGGCCCGCCCGGGGGCTCTGCAGCAGGACACCCGTGGTGCCGACCAGCAGGCCGCTCACCGGCCCGTCTGCAAAGATGGCCGTGGCTGCAGCCGGGGCCAGGTCTCCAGGGGCCTCGTCTCCGGGGAAGGGGCCGCCGCCCGTGGGCGCCGCGGACACCTCCATGGGGGAGGAGCTGTCCGGGCAGCAGCCGCGCGGCCCCGCCAGCGGGCACACGCCCTCGTCCAAAGGCACAGTGTACTGGATGTAGTCCTGAGGCACGAGTCCGATGACGACAGGCACGTGTTCGTCCAGGTGCAGGTGCAGGTCTCCGTTCGGAGAGTCTGTGCTCTTGAGCACGTTGTTCTGTTCCTGGCACACGGTTTCGGCCTGAATGTCATGGAAGTCCTTCCGCACGCCGTTCAGCGCGGGGCCTGGGCTGGGCGCGTGGACCAAGGCCTTGACCCGCACCTCCATTTTGATGCATGTCTCTTCGGAGTTGGTGGGGCGCAAGGGCCACGGCGTGGGGCTGTAGTGATGGCTGCGGAGCGACGTGGACCTCACAGGCCTTTGGGCCCTCACGTCCTTGAAGACAAGGGGCGCCGAGGCCGAGGAGAAGCTGTCCTCATCTGCCGCGCCCCCTGCCGCCGCGCCGCCCTTGCCCTTCTGCTTCTGCTTCACGGAAAGCCGTCTCTTCAATGTGCCCATTAGGCTTTCACCTTTTGGTCTGTTTTTTCCACCTTTCTCATCTTCGCTGTTGATATCGCAGTTGGCCATATCTTTCCCATAGCAGCTACTGAATAAGGAGTCATCTTTTCCAAAATCACTGGCGAGTGAGGGTTGCTGGACTACCATGAAATCCGTCTCTTCTTTACTTTTATTCAAGTTGAAAGATTTCCGGAAGGTTTTAAGACTAATTTTCTTCATTATGACTAGTTACCTAATCCAAGGAGATCAATTTATCTCTGGAATATTATGCTCAAACATCTGGGAGACGCTGCAATGCTGCATCTATGTATTTTTCCAGCTTCATTTACCCTTTCGAGCCATTTTCTAAAAAAGAAAAAAAAATTTTTAACGTCACATTAAAAAATATTTCCCCCCTGAGTTTTTTCTTACTGTTTAAATCCTTGAGTTTCTGAACAAGGACCCCTGAGTTTGCTCACAGGAACGTACGCTCCATTAGGAAGGGATTGTTTTCCACTTCACCCTGCCTATAAGTAATCAGCATTGTACAAAGGTCTGATGGTGCTTAAAGAACAAGCCCTAATTGACTTCTTTTTTGCACCTAGCTTTTGGTTTCATCCTTAATTATGGGTCAGCCGTTCTGTCTAACACTACTCTGGCAGACCCACACCCACCTTCATCACAGATTCACACAGTTCCCTGCCCCTGCAGCCACCAGTCTGTGTTCCGCAAATACTTGTAAAGAAGGTACCACATCAAACTGAGAGTGAAACAAGTCTGGTTGATTCCTCAGCCACTTATATATATATTTAAATATTTAAACATCTGTAAAAATAAAAATTCTATAATCTGTGATAAATTATATGAAAAAAGTCTAGAGTGTCTCTCTTTACCTGAGAATTCCTTGAGAATAGGGCCCATTCACCTTCACATTCCCAGGGCCTAGCACAGAGGAGAGAGCCAAATGCTTGCAGCTTTGAACACTTTCACCTCTAGAGCACACTCATAAAAACTACGTATGTGTGGTGCACATCTATTAAAAAAATTATGATGCGTGTTTCCAGAATTATTTCTTCCTCTTCTTTTTTGTAATTTCCCATGGTAAATTTTTTACTTCTGCATCCAAAAATGTATCTTCTGAACTTTTTTGCACACTGTTCCATCATTGAAATGATAGGATTTCAATTCTGTGAAAACTTGCAGAAAGTGATTTCATGGAAAAAAATTGGGGCACTAAAAGTCATATTGTTAACAGTAATAATTTAAACTATGCGTAATGTTCTATTTCCTCTATGGCTATGCTCTGCAGTTTCTGCAACCATTATAGTATAATGTCATCATAAGATAATTAGCTTGAGTTTGAGCAAAATGCTAATAAAACAAAGATTCTGATCTATTCCATTAGTTTAGCATCTTTTTCATGGCAAAAAATTATAGCTCTGACCTCGACAGCATTCATTAACTCACTATGCATTTACTAAGCCCATATTACATACCCAACACCATGTGGTAAAATGCAGATAAAGAAATTGTTTATGGCCTCATAATACAGTAGGAGAGATCTATGAATGCAGAAACTGTAATATAAACCCACTAGTAACGGAGTGATGTAACGTATGGTGGAAGTTGAGAGGAGAGATACTGGACAAATGTTTACTTTAGTTACAGACAGGATTTGGTTATTATATAGACAGAATCTGCATGAAATCATTTTTAGTAAAAACCACTCAGATCAGACAACCTATCAGAGGATCAGCACCATCATCTCCATAAAGGAAGAAGTGATTTTAAAAACTCTGTTATGTACTACGTTTTGAACAAGTCTGTAAAAAATTAAATACATGTAAATACTTGGGGTACCAGTTATTTTCAACATTATATTAAGTTTATATTAGACAAACTCACTATCCAAGTACCATTATCTGCTACCTAAGGGTAAAGATATAAAATTTAAGTTATTAACATTTTTAATTTGGCAAAAATATGGCCATGTATAAACACAAAATAGGGAATATAATGACAATATACTTTAGCTGGCAAGCCACTCCTTTTGAGTAGAAAGAATAGGTTTGTATCCAAAAATAAGACAGATCTCAATATCAAATCTCTCTGGACAAGAATAAGAATCCATGTACTATAGTTGTGAAAGGTACATTTGTAAATGTAAACCATCATGTAATGGTATGTAGATATTTTGCTGATATATGATTAAGCTGAATTACTTTCTGCCATTAAAAAGCAACTGGCATGACATATAAGTAAAATAATCTGTTGATTTGGGAATAACAACATGTACAAAATTACCTTGAAATTTTAAGAGGTCAACAAGAAAAAAAATTAATAGAAATAGGAGACAATATCCTGCACCAAGGAAATAAGTGGTAAGTAAAAACAAAGTGGCTTTCTAGTAAAAAGCAGTACAATGTACTTGCATCATGGGAGCCCAATCTATGGGCCCTGACGCTGAGCAAGCCCCAGACCCTGACTACTGTACCCCACGCCCCAACCACTGGCTCCCACCTGGCCACTCCTGAAGCTGCCCACCATACTTAGCATCTACATACTGACTTCAGATCAGTTTGCCTTACTACAGAAATATTTTAGAGGCCAAAGTATCTTCATGAAAATCTTCACATTTCATGTTCACACTCATAACACTGACATTTTCATATGTTTGAAAGTCAGTCACAAATTCTGCAACTAAATAATATTCTACTAACATGAAATAATTTTGTAATACAACAAATGTGTGTATCATGTAAATATTTGCAGAAATCTTTGTAAATAAAGAAACACTATCACACACGGGCAGACCCATGAGTAAATGGAAACCTGACATATGACAGAAGGCAGACCAATGGGGAAAGGACATGTTTTAATTGAAGGTGCTAAGACAGTTGGCCATATATCTGCAAAAATAAAACCTCATACCATCAATGAAAATAAATAAGTAAATCAAAGATCAATTGTGAAAATCTAAGTTTAGTTAGAATACAATATAAAATATCTTTAAATAGTTTGAGATAGAAATAGGACGTCTTAAACAAGGCACTAAATGGATAAAAAATAAAACTTCCGTTCAAAAGAGACCATAAAGGGACTGAGGTCTCATCTGCCAAATTCTTTTGTGAAGCTGAAACAGGACAACCCAGTATACCAAAAGGTCTACTAACTTCTCTTCATCAGAGACAATTTTTAGGCATAATGTTTCATAGTAGTAAGAAACTGCATTTATTTGTCATAACAGGCTGAAAATGGTGGCCTGAAGACTAATCAAACTTCCCTGTGTTAACTGATAATTTTCTGGCTCACCAGAAGTGAATCAATCCAGTTTTGTCCACAAAAAACTTGAGCCAATATTTTAAGAAAACCTAACTGCCTACATCCTAAAAACAAAGGATATAAGCATAAGAAACAACAAAACATGCTTAGCCCTAATAGCAGGCATATCACAAGTTAATAGCATAAGTACTAGCAAGAAAGTATTGCTGACAACAAAAATTTTAAAGATAAGCCAATTTTTAATAAATAAATCAACAGATCAATATCCAGAATGGCTTATATATGTTATGCCAGGCGTGTCACCCTGGCATCTTCCACATGCAAGCACACAAATCAACCTAAAGCTTGACCTAGAGTCTCAGGCCCAGCTAGCTTTTTATGAATGCTGTAAAACAGTTATTTCACCTTTAATTGCAAAGGCCTTTGTTTTTCTACCTCTGAGCATGGCTTATGCTATTCCTTCCTCCAGATAAATAGTCTCTTCTTTCCTAATCCACCTTTCAAGGAATTCCTTAAACATACATACTTCTCCCAGAAATTAGTTCCTATCACCCAGCCAGAAGGGAGTCCTCTCTCCCTTCTCTGGACTCCAAATACTCAATCTGTAGTTCTTCAATAGTACATCGCACAGTGACTTAGAATTGCTAGCTTCTACTCCCCAGCCAAACTGTAGTACTAGATGAGACCACATCTTATTAATTTAATATATATTGCTTAAATTCTCTGATACCAAATAAATATTCCTTGACTATTAAGTAAATGGATAGGAAAAACCTACACTCTACACAACTGGCAAGATCTCCTCTTATCAAAATGAAGCAATCTACCAAAAGTCATTATTACAAATGATCAAGGATTGGCAGTTCCATTACAAAGGAAAGCCACCTGCCTATTAGCACACTCTGCCATACAGAATCTATTCCCATTCTTTCACACGGTATGTGTTTAGCTACGTAAAGGCTAAAAAAGAAATTCTATTACCAAATAAATACTAGAAAAGGAAGTAAATATGTTAAATGATTGACCTCTCCTAATTACTTAGTGCCATGTAATTATTTAAGTACATCTAAAAATAAAAATGATCTCTGATCTCAAAAAGCTGAGGATAGGTGAGAACTACAGCAGCCCGGCCCTGTGTATACATGGCCCACACTGTCACCAGGGGCCCAAAAAACATAAGGTTACACTGAGTTCCCAAGTGCTACAGGAGGTGCTGCAGACTGTCCTTTTTGCTTGAAAGCTATTTTCTATTTTCCTACAGCCCTCTACAACCCTTTTCCCCTTCCATTTGGAAGATATGCTCTTAGATCCAGGAGGATTTAAGATGACATTTGGTATGAAACTAACAGATGAAATCTGTGAGCTCCAAAACAGGTCAAAGAAGCCATACAAGAAGGCTGGACATAGACAATCTGACACAGTATTTGTAAGCAGTAAACTTTGAATATGACCACTGATTAAAAGCTATAACTCAGACTAGACTGTAAATAAAGATGGGGAAGGGTGTGGTGGTTCCTAATTTTGCTTCCCAGCTGCACCCTAATTGGCTGCATGTCAGGGTGTGGGTAAAATCCACAATGAGGACTTGGTGGTTCTGGGAATCCCCTGAACTCAGAGATCAAATATTTTTCCAAATTATTTTCTCTATCCATCACAATCATCAGATCTTCAGAAGAATCCTGACTCATAAAAAGGTCTGTCTTAAGAAAAAACTTTGTAGGTGGGAAGAACGCACCTTGGTGGTAACATAGCCCCCTCGCCCCAGCCCTTGCTCACTACTTCGGGAGAGCCTGACTGGGCAGCGCAGACAGGAACAAGTAGCCAAGGAGGGCATGACAATTATTCACTGCGATAGCTACCATGAGGGAAAAGGAGACAGCCAGAGCACACTGGGGTTCCTACTCCAGATTCCACGAACACCAAAGACCCCTCCAAGCCCTCTCTGACAAGCCAATATTCAGGCCAAAGCTGGAATAAGAAGCCAGTTATGCAAAGGAAGGCTGAGGTAGAGGGAACAACTTTCTGGCCTGAGGGAAGGACATGTGCAAAGGCAGAGGTGAGAAACTGCAGATGCAAACACTGAGAAGCCCAACGTGCCTAGAGTCCAGAGAAGAGGAGCAGGGTACAGGACTGTCCTGGTCTGAACCTAAGTGCGGTGAGAAGAATTAAGAGGTTTCAAATAGTAACATCGTCTAGTTTATATATGCACTTCCCAGTTTTGAGTCCATACATCCTCCTCTCCAACACACAGACACAGACTCACCCAGGAATGCAAATTTGATGACCAAAAAAACAAAAAACAAAAAAACCCCAAAGGTCTCAAGTTGCCTTATCAAAAAAATAGATGAACAATTTCTTCACAAAAAATAAGATGTCAAAATGATCACTTGGAACCATTTTAGCTCTAGGGGAAGATTATCCAAGTTTCCCTAGTGGAACACATGCCTCTTAAATTTTTCTAACAATGGTAGGGTTGAGAGTTCAAATTCAAATGGAAAAACACTTGAATCAACTACACATGAAGATTATATTCCTATCTAATTTTCCCTTGCAAGTTATTCTTCATAATGACCTGATTTTGTAATATAACTTTGGTGATACTAAGTAACACTCAATTTCAATTAGAAATTATTAATTGGTCAAAACATGACACCTGCCAGGAAAACAGTTGTAGTTGCAACCCCTTCTGGATCTACCAGTCATGGGTCTACTAGTCAGAAATGTGTATGTGTATATGCGTGTGTCGGGGTGGGTATGTACTTGTGCGGACACAGAGAATGCAGCTAGGAATATAAACAGACTCATCTCAGGGTTGGATGGACAACATTCAGAGCATATGCCACCCAAGGAAAGCCCAAACTTTAGGGATCCATAACTAGGTAAGTTCTGAAAAGCAGGTACATAAGATGAAGAAAGATCCAGAACATGATATGGAGAGCAGGCCCGTGTAAGAAACAGGATGGTGGAGGATTGGGGCAGCTGGAAGAAGGCAACTGTCTGAGTGCCAGCCCACAGACACTGGTCTTTCCGCCAAACTGCAGGACAAATAAAACCCTAAACTCAGCATTTCCATTTCACTCAGCAAAAAGCAGTGTTTACAGTGGTCTGTAGGCCAACATGGTGTGACTCTCCCATTCCCCACTGGCCCTCTCCACTTGCCTTCCTGAAGCTCTGAGAATACTGCAAACATGCTGCCATTTAGGGCCTTGGTGCTGGCCGCAAATACTGTACAGCCAGTCACCTCACTGCCTGTCTGCTCAGCCATCACCTTCTCAACGAGACCTGCCTGACCATGCCCTTTATAAACTGTGCCGCAAACACTCTTGACCGTGTTATTTTTTTTCTGGCATACAACAGAACTTTCTCATTTATCATGTTGTCTTTCTCCCCCTCTTGTAAGCTTTACAAAAGCAGGGATTTTAGCTCATAGATGTGTCCCAAGAGTCTAGGCCCATACCAAGGGCTCAGTAATTATGAGTAATGCAATTTAGACATGCAAAGTGTCTAAAATTTAGACAGGCATAGTGGTCTACTTTTATTTCCCTTCCCTGCCTACTTTTATTTCCCTTATTCCGCACCTCAAGACAGAATTTACCATTACTTAGGGTAAAGTTACAAAACTCCTTAACATAATACAGTCCTACACGGTCTAGCTGGTCTTTACTTTCTGCTCCGTTCACTCTGAGAGCATTCACATTCACAATATTCTCACTCAATACACAACTTTTTAAGGTTTAACATATTTCCCCTTTGATTCGAAATGTTTTTTTTTTCATTCTCCTCTTGGTCTAATTCCTTTACACCTCAGCTCATCTGTCATTTCCTCACGGAACCATACCCTGCTCTTCCTGCCTAGGTGAAACCCCCAAAGTACTGACCTCAGAATACTCCATACCTCTCCTGCCTAGAATTTCCATCTCAGATGTATGCTTAGATCTGTCCGTATAACCATTTGATTAATGACTATCACCCTAGCCAATTATCATCTACATGAAAAAAGAGACTATGTCAATTTTTTCCTCCACATTGTATCTCTAGCCCTTAGCTCCTATCCAGCCCAAAGAAGGCATTCAATAAATAATTGTTGAATGAACAGAATAAATTGAATTAACACTACTCCCCAATGATAGACAATTTTATGCACATAACTCTGACAGCCCAATCAGAAACTGATTCTGAGGTTATATGTATTTGTATTAAAATTAACTTCACTGAACTGGGGGTTCAAAAAGTTCTGCTTCCCACTATCAAATCAAATCCATTTCATATATAACCACAGCAAAAGTACTCGGAAATTACCTATTGATAATTATTCCTTTTTCAACTACCAATCTACATGCAACTCAATACTAACATTAAATAAACAATCCAATCCTAGACATTAGAAACTATAAAAAGTTCTATTAGGCCATATGTTCTTTTATCTCTTCCCTTCAGTTTTCTAGGCAAAGATAACTCTGAAATTTTTAAGAGTATCTGTTTGTCTGTTTTCACTTCCAAAAATATATGCCATCTTTTTATAGGATTACCATCTGTCTTATCATGCCTAAGTAAATGCTCTGAATTAGTTTTACTGCTTTTCCAATAGTAAAATTTTAAGTTTGCACATTTACTTGAGAATGTGCATAAAGGTTCAAGGGAAAAGGCTTTATACGTGAATATCCACATAGGCAGAAGGTGACATCTTCAAATAATTTCACAATCTCTTTTTTCAGGAGCAGTTGGGGATAGCCATGCCTGTCATTGTGTAACACCCAATGAAAAAATGTAAGACAACGTTGAACAACTACTTAACCTTCAATGAACAACATAGCATTATTATTGCCATTTATAAGTGAGGAAACTGGGTCTTAAAGAGATTAAAATTTGCCCAACAAAGTTAAATGAATTGCCACTAGTTGACAGCAGATCTGGAATCTGAACTGACTGCAAATACCAAAGCTTGCATTCCTCCCCAGTAAGAAGCTGCCCTGCTGGTCATCCTACTACTAAATCAGTGGTTCCCCAACTTCCTGGAATTAGGAACTCTTTATACTCTTAAAAATTACTGGCCACCACAAAAAGTTTTGTCTATGTGGGTTGTATCTACTGGAATTTACCCTGTTAAGAAATTAAAACTGAGATTTAAAAATATCTAATTCACTTAAAAATCATAATATACTCATAAGATGTTAACATAAATATTTCCAGAAAAAAAAAATACTTCCCCCAAACAATAAAAATTCATTGAGAGAAATGGCGCTGTTTTACATTATTACAAATCTTTTTTCTGTCTGACTTAAGACAGCTGGACTCTCGTGTCTCCGTCTGCATTCAATCTGTTACAATCTGTTGTTTCAGTTCAAGTGGAAGAAGAAAATCCAACCTCCTACAAGTATATAACTGGAAAAGGGAGGAATGTTTTATTTAATAATCTTTTCATATAACTGTGGATATTCTTCTTGTGATACTATACCAAAAATCAATAAGGGATATTATCTTAAAAGTTACCTGTGCTGAGAAATCTGAAACTACATCCAGATTTTTTTTTTACTCTTTTACATCCCAACCCACTGGTCTAGGTTGCAAGTGCAAGAAATCTTTTATGCATGCATGATTTTTTAACATCATGTATTAGTATTATACAATATCAGAAAATTGTTAATAATATTACCACTAATCTCGTCAGAGAAGTCTAAATATTGAGAAGCAGTTAAACTAACAGTGGTAGACGCAAGTTTCCCACAATTTTAATGTTTGCTTGAAAACTTGAATTTATCAATGGCAACAACTGAACTGACAGGCTTACTTTGATAAATTTATGAGAAAATATCTATTAAAATCTCAAACTGAATACCCATGATTTGTATGTTATAGTTCTTTTAGGGAAAAGTGGTGTCTCACGAAAAAGTTGCTACCTCACCTAGCAACTCAAACAATGGCACCAGCCCTTCCCCTGGGGACAGCCTTCCTCCTTCGCCTGTGGAGAAAGTGCTTTCTGCACGCTTCCATTTAATTAAGGAAAAGCTCTTGTAATGTTTACTACTATTTTTTATTTTCTAATTCATTGTACTTTTATCTTTATTTTTTCTGCTTTTCCTTTTTTTGTTGTTGTAAATTTGCTGGCTTTTCAAATTGAGTAGTTTTTTTTTAATTCCTTATTTAGCTTTTGTAAATGTTTAAAACTGAAGTTTTCCATGAGCCTAGTGTTAAGGTCCTGCAGAACTGCATAGATTCTGATAGGCAGCATTTTCATTATGTTAGTTTGCAAATACTATATACCATTTTTGTTCTTCTTGAGATTTCCTCTGATTCAAGAGTTATTTAAGGATGTTGTTTTAATTTCAAAAAAAATTTTTTCCTGTTTTTTTCCTATTCAGTTTTATTACCTTGTGGTCATTTAGTGAGATCTTTCTGATTCTTTTAATTTACTGAGATTTTCGCTGTGGCCTAATATAGTGTCACATTTAGTAACTATTTCTTAAGGTTTTGAAAAGGAGCTTTATTTTCACTTTTTGGAGAATTCAAGGGTTTGAAACGATGTGTACTCAGGGTCAAGATTTAATAAAACTAACAATTTTTACAGCTTCATCAATGACATTTTTTTTGTTGTTGCCGTTATCTAATAACCAGTCTTTACTCAGCTTCATACCGTTGTCTGCGAAATGTTTCTCCCCCAATATTGTACTTAACGAAAATCTTCAAACATATACAAAGTTGAATTTTACAGTGACCACCAGGATTCCATCACTATTTCACTACATTTTTTTCACATCTATGACATTCTTACACGTAACTGGAATTTTCTTTTTCCTCTGAGTGCCTGGAGGAAAGGACACACGATGGCCATGGAAGTTTATGCTGTGACAGCTGGTGCCGCTGCCTTGCTCACGGTGAAGCGCCATCAGGTTCATCCACCTTTGCTTCTGCACACTCAGTGAAAACGGCAATACAGTAAAAAAGGCAAATATTTTAGCAGTACTATGAAAGGAGACCCACAGGCCATACTTGAGAACTGCTAACTTAAACTATCTATGGAGACAGTTTAAAAGGACAAAAGGGAAAGGCTATTAGTGTAAGCAAAACACCCAGATAAAGTTTAGCCAGATAAAGAGTTTCACTGTTGTGACTGGCCCTCTAACTAAAGGTTGCATCGTCAATTTCTGAGCCAGTGTCTGAGCCTGCCATGGTTCATGCCTTCCATTTCAGCTCCTTGGGTTCTCCGTTGTTCTTTACTGTGTCAGGACATTATACTTGCCGTTACCTTTATGAAAAGGGGGAAAAAAAAGAAAGGATACGAAAACCTCTGCAAGAAAGGAGAAATAAGAAGGCAAGGAAGAGACCATATAATAAAAAAGAAAATAAGGGCAATGGCCCACTAAACATGCAATATGATGGAATTTAGGTCCCAAAGTCTGTTATGCCAATAAATATGAATGGAATAAATTCAACCATTAGACAAAAAAGATCTTCAGATCTGGTTTAAAAAATGCCAATCATATGTTATATGAAAACAACACACTGAAACCAACTGTCTCAGAAAGTTTCAAAATACCATAAAATCCCTATTAGTCACTTTTTTCCAACTATCCTCCTCTTTAGCATTTCTGCAAGCTTCTTTTCCTATCAGGTGAATTATATTTAGTCATATTCTATTTGGAACCAAGAACACTAAGCACTCTCAGTCACTGGTTTTATCCTCAGCACTTGATGTAGCTCCTGGGCATGGCTGATGCCCATCCAAACTTTTCTGAGTTTCAATTCATTCCATGTTTTAAATGTGTAAACCAATAAGCATATTTTAAAAAATTATTTCTAAAAAAAGTTAATTGATTTGTAAACACTAAATAATTGCAGATGGCTAAAAAAAAAACGTCCTGTGGAATTGGATGCATGCAAAAACCACTCTAAAAGACTAAGGAAATATTACTTAAAAAGCAACAGAAAACCTAGACCTTTGTACAAAGATTGCTTTGCAAGTGTGATTAACTTCTAATTCTACTTAAAAGTGCCAACTGAAATCACAGATGATCATTCTGTATGGAGAGGGATTGCATAATTCAGAATGACCCAGACTGACGCAGGCCAATCTGCACTTAAAGACATTGGTCCTACATTTGGAAATTAGTGAAAGAGTGTATATTTACTTGTTTAAAATAAAAATAAAATGTTGAAAAATATATGAGTCTGTACTTCAGTGCAGTTTTTCCACTGACAAATACTAATCCTGTTTTAGAAAAACACCCCTTAACAGAAAAGAATTAAAAAAGACATATACTAACAACAAGAAAGTTACACTAATGGTAGTAACATAAGACAGTGTTACATTCAAGGAAAACTGGTCAGGCAAAATGAAAAGGAACACATTATACAAGGTACTATCCACAAAGAAAACTGCAAAAACTCTTTACACACAAAATGGAACAGCATCAAAATGTCTCTTTCAGCCCAAGAAAGTGAAATAAACAAAAATAAAGAATACAGCAGATTTAAATTATATAATTACTTTATCTATCGAATATATGGGATTCTGGACTCCAAAAAAGTAAGAATAAAGATCCTCCTTTTCAAAAACTTATGAAATAGTTACTAAACGTACACTATATATTAGGCCACAATGAAAATCTCAGTAAATTAAAAGAATCAGAAAGATCTCATTAAATGACCACAAGGTAATAAAACTGAGTTTCACAAAACAGAAAAATTTTAATTAGAACACCAAACATCCTTAAATAATTCTTGAGTCAAAGAGGAAATCTCAAGTACAAAAATGGTGTAGTATTTATAAACTAACAATGAAGATGTTACACATCAAAATCTATGCGATTCTGCAAGACCTTAAAACTAGGTTCACAGAAAACTTCAGTTTTAAACATTTACAAAACTAAATAAGGAATTAAACAAAACCTGTGTATTCAATTTAGAAGTCAGCAATTACAACAGAAAAAGGAAAAGCAGAAAAAATAAAGTAAAAAACACAATGAATTAGAAAATAAAAAGTAGTAGTAAACACTGTAAGAGTTTTTCCTTAAGCAAAACCTTAATTGGTAAATAGCTGGCTGATAATCAGGAAAAAATGAAAATTTATTTACACAAAATTAGAAATAGAACTACAGATCCACAGAAATCAAAATGTGTAAAAGTACTTTGAAAACTCTAAAAATTTGAAATTCAGATGAAATGGATAATTTTATAGCAAAACATGTAATTACCAAAATTTACATCAGAAGAGGTAGGAATCCAAACGAAGTTAATAATGTCAAAGACCTTGAGAAACTAATTAAAAAAACTACCATACCACGGCTCTAGCTTCCCTAGAGGAGAAGTGACACGTCAATACAGACATGTAATACAACAGTCACTAAACTACTTCACAGCACAGAGAAAAGAGCAAACTCCCAAATTTATTTTTGAAGCCAAAAGAAGACTGAAAAGGCATATATATATATGCCACAACTGGACAAAGACAATGAATTTTTTTAAAAAGCTGATCTCACCAATACTGAAATACAAATCTTATCAGCAAACATTGGGAATGGTGGGGAGAAACAATTCAACTAGGTAAGGTACATGCCAGGATTGAGAGCATAGCTGAGTATTTGTAAATTTACTAATATAATTTATCACAGATCGAAGGAGCAAAACCACATGATCATAGATATAAATCATAGAAAAGATTTGGGGAAAAAACCCCATCAATTCCTGACCAGTACCCACCCCCCCACTCCCCCCCGCCGCCCCCAAGAAACCCTTTGTAAAACAGATGGCTATTTAACATATTTACAAACACATTAAGAGCCATATAAACAACAAAGAAATGCTGAAAGCTAGCAACAATGCCAATTATCGATACTATTAATTAACATTATTTTCAACATATTAGCCAAATAATTAGACTAGAGTTAAGAAGTAAGTATAAATACAGGAAAGGAGGAAACAAAATGTTATTATTTACAGATTACCAGATTGAATGGAAACCTGAACTACAACAGATACAACTGAACTATTAGGAAAAAGAAAAAGAACTCAAGGTAGTGAGTGACTGCTTACAAAATTTGTATGCAATCACTAGTAATTCTAGATTTTTAAAAAGCTGGCAAGTATGTTTAATACACAGCATACCATATATGTACTACATAACAAAAGACTAGCTTCTACTTTTAAGTTTCAAAAAGATGAAATTTAAAAAAGAAACTACTTTTTTCAAATGTTCAGAACTATATGAAAAACCTTAAAAGGTCTCAGAGGATCATAACAGATCTAAGTATACAGAAAGACACAACTTGTTCTTATATAAAACAATTCAATCCTGTCAAAATATTAACTCGAGATCCCAGGAAAACATCAATGATGCTTTTGCAAGAAATGGGATAAACATTACTAAAGTTAACTTTGACATATAAACTATGAAAAGGGTAAGAAAAATTCTAAAGGACAAATAAGAGAGAATGAACTGCCCGAGATATTAAAACATACTGTGACACCTTCAACCTGGAGGAGAAAAAAAGATCAGAAAGTCAAGAAATAGACCAAGATACATATGAAGATTATGTAACTAAGATGACATGTTAAACTACTGGGGGAAAAGATGGATTATTCAAGAAATGATGATGGTAGTAGATTCAATAACCATTTGGCAGTGGTGGGAAAGCAAGGCTTTTTACTTTATTTCTTATATAAAAATAAATTCCAAAGAATCAAATATGCGAACATAAAAAAATATAAAAGATGGAGAAAAATCTTTTAAAAAAATGAACTACAGGAAGCCTTTCTATTGCATAATATAAAATCTTGAATCCATAAAGGAAAAAGATCATCAAATTTAGAACAATGTGAAATTTATAAATTTCTGGGTAGCCAAAAGGGTGGCATAAATAAAGCCAAAAGATACTGGAAGAAAACCATAAACACATATGACAGAGTTAACTTCTGTAATGCAGGCCAAGCTCTTAGAAATCAGTAAGAGAAAGGCACACAATCGTATAAGCAAATAGGCAAAATACACAAATGGACAGTTCATAGAATGATGGAAGGAAGGAAAGAAGAAAGAAAGGCAAGAAATTGAGAACGAAATCAGGCAACCAAGAGACGATATGAATTCTAGAGGCCAATCAGATCCTAGAAGATTCTCAATTCATTCATCACAAAGTACCTCAACAAGTTTGGGGGTGACAGAACTGTTCCATATTGACTGTGGTGGTTGTTATGTGGTTGAATATATTTGTAAAAACAATACAGACTGTACACTCTGAGGGTGAGTTTCACTTTGTATAAACCGTATCTCAACTTCAAAAATTCACTGAAAGGAAATTCAAAACAAAAAAGATAGTACCTTTCACGTATGAGTTTTAAAAGTTAAATCAGTAACAGTGATGGCAAGCGTACGGAAAACTGAGCATGCCTGACTGTGAAGTATAAACTGGTACAATTTATGGAGGATTATTTGGAAATATCTATCAAAATTTTAGATTCAACATATGCTTTAACCAAGTAATTATGCTATTAGGAATTTGCCTTTTGGATACTCATGCCAAAAGCATGGACATATGGAATAGGATTTCCCTACAGCATTAATTTAAACAAACAAACAAAAAAGCTAGTATTACTCGATCATTTACCTAGTACTACCCTACTTACCAGTAAATACAGGAAGGCTTAATTATGCCACGCCTTGGTTAAGCCTTCTGAACATACTGAGTCTCATTTCATCCCCCTAACTCTGATTTGCTGCTATGCCTGAAGCAGTGGTAACACAGAGGGAGGTACTCCTCTGGAACAAGAGTGCATGAACGTATATCAACGCCAGCTCCGCCATTAAAAGCTGTGTGATTTTGGAAGTAACAATATGTACTCTCACCTGAGTTGGGAGGTTTAAATGTGTGACGGTCTGTGGTGTCCTTACAACAATGCCCAGCACATAACAGCCTACATAAGTGTTTGCAGGTGAAAGTCGAACAGTAATATCCCCACCGTGGAGATGTAGAGGCTGACGCAAGGATCAAGGCACATGCCTGAAGTCACACAACCGATGATACAGAATGAGCCCATGCAATCACTACACAAGACACGATTCATTTTGGCAAAAAGGTGAAATTAGCCTAAGTATCAGAAAACAACACATCAAAAATCAGTGGACTAGTTAAATAATCCATCAGTACAATGGAATATTATGCAAATACAAGCGGTCCAAGATACACTGTTGGAAAAGGGCAAGCTACAAAACAAATGCAAATACGATCCCCTTTGTGTATATATTTATATGCCCAATATATATAGTCCATGTCTTAAAGAATATGCAAATATGGTAACTACACCTCCGGTCAACAGGAAAAGGGATCAGAAAACCCAATCGTTTGTATTTTTCTGTATTGGTATACCCCACTTTTCAAAGTTTTACCGAAGACCCACATCAGTACCAGTTTTTGCTAACCTGAAGAAATCCCAAGACGATTTTCACTTTTATGAAAAAACAGTGGAAAGTGAAAACAGCCTTGAGCGTTTGTGTGAGCTGTCCCAGAGGCTGCACACCCCAAGCAGTGAGCGGTGCCCCCAAGCTCCTTCCCCGGCAGCTGCGCTCAGCATCTCAGAATCAAGCCGCCACAGCTTTGAACTGTATCTGTGAGCATCTGCACTTTATCTCAATTTGTTTTCTGCCTCCATCTTCATGGTGTATTCTAAGGTATCAGAAAAGCCTGAGAGGTTACTTTCTGGGTCTGGGAATGCTCAAAAATTCTCCCATATATATAGTAATGGTAAGTGCTTCTTCGCTTACACCATTTCAGCTTACAAAATATTTCATGGCAACATTCTACTTTCTGATGCCAGGAGAAATCCATGTTAGGACCTTTCTGTAACCAGTGAGCAGGTTTTTACTTTACTACAGAACAAAAGGTCACCCACCACCCCACACTTAGGAAAGAAAAGAGGCAGCCTAGGTACAGGAATGTGTGTCTGTGTGTTTCCGCCAGCTGGGATCATGGTGAGACTGATGCCCTCTGAGCCAAGGGTGTCCACAGTTTCCCTTGAACGTCTTTCCCCGCACTGTTCCCAACACTCCCTAGCTTCTCACCTCTGATGCCGTCTTGCCCCTCAAGCCTGTCTTCAGTCTTCTGCTTCCCTCTTCACAACTCAGAGTCTTCGAGGGGCTCTGCTCCCTTTGGACACCAGGAAGGAACGCCTTATCCAGCCAAATCCCTGGCAGAATCTAACGCCCGTGGCACCCAAGTTCACCCCGTATAGCAAGTGGTTCTCGTTGACGAAGCTCTCTGTCAGTTTCCCTGACTTATGCCCCCCTCTGCTCCCTCTCCTGCCTGATCCCTGTCTTGATGCTGGTAAAACACTGCACTTTCCTGGACAGTATAAGGAGGTAGCTGCAAAGCCATGGTAAAAATACGGGGATGAAAGAATACAGAATGTAAGTAAGGAAACATTTGAAAAAGACTTTGAGAAGGGCTGTAACAGAAACATAGGTAGGACGCTAGCCCTTCAGAGGAGAGACACCCAGGAGAGGAGGGCTCCTGTCACCACTGCTGAGATCCTGTTTCTATTAATACCACCACAACCACCGCCCATTCGGAGGCCAACATGTACTAAAAAATGTACATTAATCTTCTTGAATCCTCAGAAGAACTCTATTTCGAAGGCACTATTTTTAGTTCAACTTTATAGGAGAGCAAACTAAACCTTAGAAAGTTTAACAATTTTCCCAGACACAAAGGAAGCTGCCGAGTAACCAACCCACGGGCTGACCCCTTGGTGCCTGCCCTGCAAGCTGCCTTTCCGTAACTGTTAACGTGACAGGGGTGGGGGAGGCAGAGCCTGGAGATTTAGAGCCCAGACTCTGGAGCCACACTGCCTGCATTCAAGACACAGCCACCACTTCCTAACGACCATGCCTCAGTTTCCTCATCTGAAAAAGGGAATAAAAAAGGCATGTATCAAGGGGGATTCAATTCTGGCACAAGGGAACCAGGACGTTGATAAACCCTCTCTGCAAAAAGCAGCTATAAAGTGGGACCCACCTGTCAAAACCACTTCAAACATTTCAGCACTTTGGAGACAAACTAACAGCACACAACTGAGAAACTTCATGAAAACCTCTGAACTTTGGACCTCTATTATAATTACAAACTTTCGTGTGTCAAAACATATCATTTAAGAGAAAGCAAGCTATAGACTAGGAGAAATCATTTGCATATCATATCTGATAAAGGATCTGTACCCAGAACCAACACATACAGAACTCTTATGGCTGAATAATAAACCAAATAACTCTATTTTGAAAATAGGTAAAAGACATGAATAGACCTTTTACCAGAGAAGACACACAGGTGGCTAATAAGCACATGAGAAGGTGCTGGTCATTACCACTGCGGCATGACAAGCCTAGTATTATACCAAGAATACAGAAAACCTGGAGCCCTTATACATTGCCAGTGGGAATGTAAAACGGGTTGCCTTTTAAGCAATGTTTTCTTTTTACTTATTATGACAAAAATGATTAAAATTCATGGCTAAATATGTAACAAAAAGATTTTTGATACACTTCAGATTCCTAGAACTCATCCGTTCTCACAGACCGCCTACTTTCCTTTTTCTACAGCTACAGAGTCCTTGTGTCCTGACTTCTTATGCTTTTTGTAGGCACCCTGAAGAACAGGTTTCTCATCTTATTTTAGTTGACTTTGTCAGTCTTCTTTTGTTTGCCCCTTCTGTTGTTTTAAGAAATCCTTCTGACACTGGTATCATGCATTTTTCCAATATTTCCTATAAACATACTAAAATTTTGCCTTTCATATGTATGTCCTTCATTAATATAATATTGACTTATATGTGAGGTCAGGATTAATTTGCATTTTTCCATATGGCCAATTAGCTCAACACATTTATAGAACAATATTGACTCTCATAAGCATGAGGTTACTGTGTTGTACACCTGAAACCAATACAATATTGTATATCAACTGTATTTTAATAAAAAAAGGTAAAAAAAAAGAAAATGGTAGGAAGGAGACACTGTTCTGGATCAAAAGCTATGAAAGAGGTAAAAAATAAATGCCATATGTATTAAAAGATTATTCTAGAATTCTTAATATGAACTTTACATTAAACAAAGAATCAAAAAAACGTAAATTAAAACTGATTTTTCACAAGTCAGATCAGCAAGGTATTTTGAAAAAGATGATATTTGTTACTTTAAAATGTCTTAATAGTTGTAAAAAATATGGTTATATACAACTCTTAAAAATATTCAGTGTTTGCCCCAGTAACAATATTTTTATAAAACTCAAAGAAATAACATGAAACCAAAGCATAACAATGTCCCCTGCATCCTCCTATATTATAAATGTTGTAAAAAATAAATTTACATGTTAAAAATCAGAAACATTCTAATTTCCAACACTATGAGACCTGTAAACAAAATTTTACACAATGGGACTTTAGAGAACGACTAAAACTGATATTTATACAGAGTTATAAATAACATGGGGGAAAAGTTCATATTGTTCATTTGTTAAGTGCAAAAACACAGGAAACAAAATCATATGTAAAGTGTGGTCTCAATTATGTAGAAAGAATAGGGAGGAAAACCAGACCAGAAGAAATACAGCAGGACTGTCAACTGGACTGCAGAATTCTTTGTAAATATTATTTTCAACACTTTATTTTCAAAATATTCTATGATGAACATGGAATGTTTTTATAAGAATAAGGTCTGTGAGCTTGTTTGTTCTTAAGTTACTTTTTTAAAGGGAATGGCTGAGTACATCCATTAGGGCAAAGCAAAACACAATGCCCTTCCTAGGCTTTGAGTTATACCATGTCCACAAACAAAAAAATAAATCACTAGATAAGAGTATTGTATTATTTTTGCTTGATTAGAACCTAGGCAGCCTCCTTCTTCTCACCCAACCCAAAATAAATTTTTGCCAATCTAATCTGACATTAAACTCTGATCAGTGTTTGCATAGTCAGGAACTGGCCTTCAGTGTTCACAGTCTACATGACAAGAGTAACAAACCCGCCAGCTTCCAGGGACACTCCTCCCTCAGCTAATTATTTCACAATTAATCATAATCATTCCCTGGCACAGTCGCTCAATTCCCTTCTCTCACTGTTACTCTGAAACTCTCTTGGCAAACACCGCCGCCTGGTTGCATCCAGCTCTTCCTATGCCATCCTGCATCCTCACGGGGGAACGTGGCTGGAGACACACCTGACCACTGACTGGCCTCGCTTTCAGCCACGACCGTGATCCTCAGATGGAGCCTTATTGCTGCCTAGAAGTCAAGCTGTGTTTCCCTGGTCCATTCACTCTCGCTTGCCTTGGGACCCATTCACATCTTTCCTCACACTTGCAAGGCTTCCTTCCCCATCTCCAATCTCAGCAGATGGCTCAGCTTCCTACGTCACTGAGGAAATTCAGGTCATCAGAAGAAAACTTCAGACCCCAGCACCACCTCTATTCGCTTTCCAGATCTACTTCCATGTTGCTACACAGAGACCCGCACCCTTTCTAAAGCGCCCCTCCACCTGTGTACTTGATCGCCTTCACCTTCCCACGATTTCCATCTCTACTAGATCACTCCTAAAAATGTCACTTTTTGTATATATAAACAAACTTGTTTGGACTCTGCTTCCCCCACCGGCTATAGGTTTCATCTTTTTAACCCCCTCAGCAGCAAACATGTTGGGAGAAGCATACATACTCAAGACCTACGGTTCCTTTCCCCCGTTTTCTCTTAAACCTATACAAGTGACCTTCTCTACCACATGACACAGCAACTGCTCTTTTCAAGGTCACCAATGTCCACACTGCAGACCCAGCATCAATTCTCAGCTCTTACCTTAGATGCTCCGACGGCAGCTTCTGGCACAGCTGGCCACTCCTTCCCAGACCACTCTGGCCCCACTCTCCCAAGGCGAGGCCTGGCACTCAGCCTTTGGTCACTCCCCGTCTACACTCCCACCCCTCAGTGACCTCACTCATTCTCATGCTTTAAAGAGCACTGATGCAGGTCATCCACCCCCAAATTTGTATCTTTATGTATTCTACTTATAGTCAAGTCCCTTCTTGACATGGCTACCTCACTGTCTTACTGGTACCTGAGACTTCACACGTTCAGACTGAACTGCGCCTTTCTCATCCCACCCCAAACCTGTTCTATGTGCACATTTCCCACTTTCATTTATGGCTACTCCATTCTTCCTGCTGCTCAGATCAAAGCCTTAGCAATCCTCCATGGCTCCTATCTTGCTCTCACGCCCCACATCTAATACCTCAAGAAGTCCCAATTTCAAAATATATGCAGAACTCCATCATGTTTTGCCAGCACACTGGCCCGGCCTGTCGCCCTGTCTTGCCCGCGTTACCGCAACAGCCTCCTGCTTCACCCTCTTGCTTCCTCCTCTGGCCCCTCCATCCTCTTCTCAATGCGGCGCTGGTGCCCAGGGTGCTGACACTCTGGATGCTGATACTGCCAGAGCAATAAAGTCCTTCATCTGTATTATCTCTGACCAAGGAGTCTTGTGTCTTCCAGAGGCAACCATGAAACTGTGTCAGGCTAACTTGATAGCTTGCTCATCGGGTAAAATCTCCGACTTGTCACAGCTCTTGACAACTACATGCAAAGAACTGAAAAATAGTAAATGTAATACAATCGTTTTCACTTCTTGTAGGGCCTCTAGATCTCACTGCAATAAGCTTTAGTTTAAACAGCAATATGAATACTTGCACGGTTACAAAGGGAGACAAAGAAAGTCAAAAGATAACTAAGTTAAGAAAAATAGACTTCAAGTTGCCTTATAATCCAAAATTTAATGAATTGAGAATGAATTTATAAGTGATTTTCAAGTGATTTACTCCCACCTTGTAGGCTAGTGACACCCAAATATCAGGTGGTGCTACATTTGCTGTGTGACACCGAGTTAAATCCTGAGTCATGGTTTTCCCATATAAAATGAATAAGTTATTTCTAAAGTATGTCCATCTCTAAAAGTATCTGATTCAATGAACATAAAAATAGGCAGATTTAGAAATTCAATCTGCAGAGCACAACTTTTAATGTGAGCATGCTAAGCATCTTTTAAACTATGTTCAACAGATTTCTATTAAAATGAATATAAAACAAGTGTTCATAAATTCAATCACTTAAAATGTTAATGGAGCTGGCTTACAAGAATTGATTAAAGAAATAAACTTATTCCTCAATTTTTTAATTCAGGTTTTAACATGTTGGATTTAAAAAGTCATACACTTAAATACTAATACATCACTGTCATAGGTATATAGTGAATTTTTAATGTGTATGTTTTTATAACTGTCTCGGCACTTATCAGTGTTACAGATAACATAGCAAATCCCCTAACCAATCCCTTTTCTTCCACTTTCATTTCACGAAGTATGATCTCACTGGTTAAACTAGCAAATAGGTAAGATCCTTTGAGAATTTTTGACAAACTGCTGACAATTAAGTAGGGTCCAAAGATCTGTTTGTTGTTTTTGTTTTTATTTGGGGACAGATGTGCTACATCAAATAATACAATGATGAAGTTCCTTCATTACTTTTCATTCTCAAGATTTAAAGTCATCTGTTTATACATAAAATCTCTTAAAAATTTGAAGTAAAGAAAACATTTTTAACTTCTAAAAGCAAACATGCACATATAAATAACTGAAAAGTAACACAACTGTTTTGCTCTCAGCCTTTAGATCTTAATACAAAGGCTCCAACTTGAAAATCATTCAGTTTACACTGCAGTAATATCAGGTTTCAGTAAAAACAATCTTTTCCTCATTTTCCAGAATATGCCCAAATTAAGAACTGGGTTTCAGAACAGCAGATTTCGGATATAAAAGTAATACACATAAATATTTATTAAATATATATTAAGAGCAAACATAAAACTCATTAATTGATCATTAGAGATAAAGGGAATCCTGGAGAGCAATAATTATTCAAATTAACAATATAGCCCTATCAAGCAAATAATAATCTTGTAAAATGGAACAGTTTATAGTAGTTATCTCTGAGGGATATGCTTAACACCCCCAGTGGAGGCCTGGAACTTCAGACAGTACTGAACCCTACAGATGCTTTATTTTTTTCCCTATACATATGTACCTATGATAAAACTTATTTTATAAATTAGGCACAGTAAAAACTTAATAATAAAATGGAACAATTAATATACTGTCATAAAAGTTACACCTCTCCCTCTGTCAAAATAGCTTATTGTGCTATGCTCACCCTTCTTGTGATGACAAAATGATATAATTTCTATGTAATGACATGAGGTGAGGTAAAAGACACAGGCACTATGCTATGCAATTGAGTTAGGCCACTATTATGTCGGGGGAGGATCACCTGCTTCCAGACGGTGGCCCGCTGCAGATAACTGAAACCACAGAAAGTGAAACCGTGAATCAAGGGGCATAGTACACATGTACTGTAAAATGATAACCATCAAAAGTAATCACTTATTCTATCGCCAAGTGTGGGATCTCTTAATGCCTTTAAAATGACCCAACGTAAAATATTTCATGTTACGCACAATAAATCGGCAGGCACTTCATAATTAAGTTACACAGAACTCAGTGACACAGATGTGGCTTCATGATAGCACTAACTAACAAGTGAAAGCCTTAAATGAAAGAAAAATTAGATTTGGTTTCCCTGAAGTAAAAAGCTTTAATATTCATGGATGTTAGCAAGACAAACAAAAACTGTTAAAAACAACAAAAAACTCTGGATGAGCTTCTGATGAAACATATACTTCTTTATCTTCCCTATCCTCCCCAAAAACGCAAGGCCAGTGAAAACTGGACAGCAGAAGACAGCAGTGTTAACTGGCTTAGACAAACCAGAGAAAGTCTGGAACCTAAGCCTGTCAGAAGGGGAGGCAGGAAACCAGGCAAAGAAAAGGTGCCACAAATCTGCGACAAGAGCCGGATGAAATCTGTTCAGAAAGGTGGAGAACAGTTAGGTAACAAATCTATAGCCAAAATTTTAAATCAGTAGGAGAAAACTTGGGAAATCTCCTCACAAAAAAGAAGCAAAAACAATAACAAGAAAACCTGGCTTTAAAATAGTGAGAGAAAAGTGAAGAATTTTAGTGTATTGGTCCATCTGAGAAAGCAAAAGCAATGAGAGAGAGTTTCAGTCAGGAAAGGAAAGAAAATGAAAGGGAAGAAATTGTCAAAGAAATTTAAAAAATTTTCCCAGAACCGAAGAACACAATTTCACAGATTTAAAAGGATCCATAAAATGCTCAGTACATTCAAAGAAAAAGCAACAATCAGGCATGCCACAGTGAAATACTAGAATTCAGGAGATACTACAAAGGTACTAAAAAGCTTCCAGAAAGAGAAAAAACTTACATATGAAAGATTAGAAACATATGGCAATTGACTTAATAGTAACACTGGAAGCCTGAAGTTGGGGGAGCAATGCCTTCAAAATTCCAAGAGAAAATTTGCTTTCAATATGGCACATAGTTACCGGCCACACCTCTCCTTGGGCACGCCCACACTTCCCAGCACCTTCCTTGCAGGGCCATATGACTGGTCTGGCAAACGGACCGTGAGCAAAAGTGACACGTGTCCCTACTTGGCCAAATATTTAAGTGCCAGTGTGCGACCGTGAGCTCTTCTGCATATGCCGTGACAACCCAGATCCTTGGAAGGATAGGATGGGGAACTGCAGGTGAGGGCAGACCGGATCCAAAGGAAGATGTCAGAGGAGCCCCAGGCCCAGAGCAGACTTAGTGAAAGCAAGAAATAAGCCTTTATTTATGCAGAGATACCAGAGTTAATCTGTCGCTGCAGCATAACCTGTTCTATCCTGACTAAAATGTTCACCTAGAATTCAATACACAACCAGACTATGAATCAAATATTTAGAACAGACATTTTCTGATATGCAAGGTCTAAAAAAAAAACCCCAACTCCCCCATCAGCTTCCCCAGGAAAGGTACTAGGAGGATGAGCGCCATCAAATCAAGGAAGTAAACTACGAAAGAGCCAACAGGTAACCCCACTTGGGAAGGAGGAAAAAAGATTCTCTGGGTTGATGGTACAGCTCCTGCTGCTCAGCCTATGTGAACACTGTCCCCGCTGCCCAGAGCAATTCTCAGTCAAATACAGGCTCCCCCTCCCTGAGGATGTCTCAACTGTGACATCCTCCGTGCAGACAAGTCCAAATTCCTCGGCACCCAGGAGTTAAATGAAACAATGACAGCATCAATGGCTAGAGGAGCTGCACACATCAGACTCCATGCTGCAATCTGCTGGTAAGGTGGCCCGTGACTTTGGGCAGATAACGTGACCCATCAGTCTCAATGTCCCCATCACCTGTGCAGGGATAAAGCTGGTCAATAATCAGAAGGTTCCTTCTAATTGTCTAATGCAGTAATTCTGCAAATGTATAAAACTACTAAAATCCTAATGTGATTCTATGTTTGATACATGCTTACCTATTGTGACGGTCTGTGATATTTGGTAATAATTTTACTCCCTGAGAATATATATATATTTTTACTTTACAAGCAGTGTCAACACACAAAACTGAGTATCATCACAGGGATAATTATTTCCTTTAAAACCAAAATTAAGCTTTTACAACAAATACCTTCATTGTTATAAACTTAAAAACAAAATTCACAAAAGGAAAAATCACACAAAACCATGAGTCTACCAGTGAGACTTCATCTCACTTTAAAAGTGTATTAACCCTACTGCTTCAACCATCCAGTGTGTTATTACTGGCTAGCCAGAATAATGCTTACCACTGTAAGTACAACCATAACCAGCACTAATAATAGCTATTGAGAATAGATAATGAACACACCTTTTCTAAATAGTTCTAAGAATAACATTAAACTCTTAGAACTGTTGTTGATGGAAATCTTATCTAATAGCACATATTCCTCTGCCTTCTTAAAAGAGAAACCTTAAACACAGTGTGTATATTAAATATAATCTCATGCTGTCACTGAAGTGCTATATACAAACAGTTGCCTCTTCCAATGATCAAATTTACCTGCTGGAAAATTTCAGGATGGCAGAGTGACACCTTCCGGCTTCCCTGATGCTCAGATAATTGTCTCCCAGGCCTTCAGCGATATTTAGCCTTTTCTTCTTTCTTTCTTTCTTTCCTCCTTGCTACTCAAAAATCTGCTCCCAGGGACAGTGGGATAGCCACCGTCCCCCCAAACATAGTCTCCAAGTGTGATGCCCTTTTAATAATTTTAAGAAAAGATGTCAGTGTGATGGCTGTTAAGAGTGATAAAACGGTATTAAACTGTATGAAAGGACATGGGGCTCTGAAGAAGGCCAAAGGTAGTACCTTTCTTGCTCTAGATCTCCCCCCAACTGACTGCAAGACCCACTAATGTGTGCATTAAGATCCATAGGAGGGGCCACTGAAGGACATTCTGGGCAGAGCTACTGTGTCAAAGGTAAGGAGGCCAGAGGCAACTTGGAATGCTGAGTAAAACAAAGGCTGCAAGATAACTTTGGCAAAGCAGAGAAGGTTGTTCAAGACAAGCTGAAGAACTGGGCCAAAATCTCATAGCCAATGGTAAAGAGTTTGGACTTTACTTTAAACAAAATACATACTCACAACAAGTCTGTCAGATGGATTATTCTTCTCACTTTAGCCCCATATGAGGAATAAGATCCCTCAAAGGGAATATAAAATGTGTTCAAGGTCACAAAGCTAGCATACTCTTTCCTAAAGATCTGACACCTCCGAGATGTCCTCTGTGTGCAATGAGAACTGAAATCTTAAATGACTTTGTCTATTCTTGAAACATCTGCAAGACCAAGAGCCACTTCAAAACAACTGTCCCAACTAAGTGAAATTTAACGTTTTTATGCACCATCAAAGACCCTGAAGTCAGTTTAAAGGAAAATGTGCCCTCAGTCCTAAAGCCTTCACTACTTGATAGCTAAACCCACATGACACAGAGCATAATAAATGAGCCATAGAACATTAATGACAATTTCACTTTCAATATAATTTAAAACAGGTTCCACTGCTGTTTCTCCTTTACCACGGGGACAACTCTTTCCATCAATGTAGTGATCCGAGAAAGTTTCTCCTTATGATGTACACTGGTATTATAAATTTCTTCCTTACAAAAGGAGTAATTTTACAAAAGTACCCAGGCACCACTTATGTGCCATTTCAAAAATAGGAAGAGTTAGGGATGAGGAGAGAGAACTGAAATAGACAATCTTCACTTCCCATAAAAGATGCAAGAAACAAAAGAGCAAAAGGTCGTCTTAGCTCTAGGTCATTTACCTACCTAGTCTTATTGAATATTAATAGATGCATAGATATCCATTAGTTGTACTAAACAGTATGGGGTATTTGACCTTCAACATACACATATTTGTGTATCAACCCATCTCCCAGGACTGCATATTTTTAAAATTTTAGTAACACTAGTTACCACAAGTTCGGTAATGGAGATAACATTTCCTTTTTTTTCAGAGTATGATCACTTTAAGTAAGATCACACAATTACTTCTGTGAGCAAAGTAAAAGACACTTACTATTAATGACAAAAAAGTTTCCTGAAAACTGACCACAATGAAGAAAACCACCAGTTTTCTCTGAGTGAAGTTACAAGACAGTCTTCAGAGCTACTTGCTTCTTGTTCCCGAAAATGAGGGCCATTAACAGGAACACTAGGGACAGCAAAAGAGTAGGAATCCCATCAGTACAGCAGAGCCTCCCAGGTCTTGACACAGCCGCAATCGGTGGCACCCAACCCCTTCGGTGCCACCCCTTGCAAGGTGCTGCCACGGGAGGGAGCCAGGTGACATGCCGGTGTCACACCAGGTGTACCCTGGGTCCTGTGAAGGCCATGTTTAAGGCCTGCCTGCACACATCCCCCGACCCCCCAGAGAAAGAGCAGATGCTTTCCACCAATTCAGAAGGAATTTAAAGATCATAATAAAGGGGGGAAAGGAGGAGAGTGTTTCAAAAGAGAACCCGAAGGAAGTCCTAACAAGGATAAAGCAGGTGTGTAACAAGGCGGCTGATCCTTAGCCAGGCCAAAGAGTGGAAAGCACTTGCCAAACTCAAGTAAGTTCTCCTTAGACTCCTTATCAAGTCCATGGTCAGTGAGCCAGCTTCCCCAAAGGCAACAAAAAAACATTAAGAAGGGTGCTGAAACCAAAGAGCTGAGGCCACATACTTTGTTTAAAGCAGGGGTAGATTGTGAAACCTGCCATACACACAGCAGGCGATGCAGCAGCGAGGAGAAACAGAAAGCCCAGGGGGTGAAAAAGAGAGAGAAAACAGAAAAAGAGCAAGAGAGCCTCAGGGAACGTACCCCTGGAGTTTTGGGTTTATTTGTGAAACTTGGTAAAAATGCCATTTCTGTTTTTAAGTAACACTAACTCTCCACAGCACTAACTAGTCCATTTAAAATTTATTCATTCAAGTAAGCTAAATGGATTTCATTGTTGTTTTTTGTTGGGTTAAAAAAAAAAGTCAAGAGACATTTACGCCTGCTATGGTTCAGAACACCTCAGATATTTTATCCTGAAGTAGATGGCAGCTTACTTGTGTTTATTACAAATGTATCTTTATTCCAAGGAACACAATTAGAAAGGTATCCGGGAAACGTGTGTCGCGATCTCATCACCGTCGTGAGCACTGTGTTCTCCGTCCTCATGCTGAGAACGGGGCCCCACAGGGTGGACGGTCAAGAAACGCTGTCGAGCTAAATTCAGCATTGCACCCTTCACTCCGAGAGCCTGAGTTCCACCACATACTCCCACCTGGGGGGCCGGGAACCCCAAATTCCACACGCCGACTGCATGCTAAGCTGGCGCATAGCTTAGGAATACATTCCAAGTTGTGTGCCAGGACCTGCCCCTGAGAAACGTCAATAGTTTTGCTACCTAACGAGCCACAATGGGGTCCCCGAAGTTGCCAACTCCTTCAGCAAATTGAAATTCAGGCCTGTCCCGGGTCCAGGGCGGTTTAAATCCACAAGCCCCACCTCCGGCGAGCGAAGGAGCGTCCACGGCCCCTCCACGCGCTCACGGCCCGCGGCCCGGCCTCGGCGACCCCCGGCCCCAGCCCGACCCCCGCCGGACGCGCGCCCGAGGAGCGGCCGGCGGCCGCGCAGGCCCATGCCGCCGGCCTCGCGAGCTGGCCTCCGGGCGGGCTGCGCACAGGCGGCGGCCCTGGCCGGCGCGCGCGCCAGGGAGGCGGGGGGCGCGCCGGCGACGCAGGCCCGGCCTCTCCGGCGCCCCGGGCGCCACCGGCGGCGGACCCGCCCGCGGACCGCCGGGCGCGCCGGACCCTGGGCCGCGCCCCCGCCGCCCCGAGGAGAAGGAGGCCCGCGGCGGGGCCCTGCGCGAAGGCGCAGCAGGGGCGGCAGGCGGGGCCGGACCCGGCCTCCGCCGCGGCCCCGCGGACGCTCACCCGGCGGCGGCCCGCTCCGCTTCCTCGCCCGGCGCCGGCGCACTGCCGCGCTCGGCCCTCCTCTCCCGCAACTCCTCCTCCGCCCGCCTCCTCCTCCTCTTTTCCTCCCCTCCTCCGGCAGGAGGGCGCGCCGCGCGGCGGCGGAGCCGGGGCCCCGCGCCCACTGCCCGGCGGCCGCTGCCGCGGGGTCCCGCCCGCGAGGCCGCCCCTCTTCTGCGCCCGCGCGGCGGGGCCGAGAGGACGCCTCCCCGCCCGCGGCACGGAGTCCCCGGCGAGGGGCGCCCCTGCGCGCCGCCCGATCCGTCCCCGCGGGGCCGCCCACGCCGCGGTCCGCTGGCTGCGCCCGCCTCCGCTGACGCGTGAGATGTGTTTGCTAAAAGAAAACTTGTTCCTCGGTTCAAGCCGCCTATTTTCCCATTTACCTCGGCTTTTGTGTGTCGTTTTATTCCAGGAACCGGTCACTGTGCCGCTGAATTCCAAGCTGATGTGGTGTCAAGTTGCGTGTTGGTAACTTGACTCATTTCTTTGGAAACTGGCTGAAGGGGCTACTCAGGTACCGCAGGAGGAGCAAATCTGGTTTTTGTCCGTGAGTCGACAGGAGAACTTTTATTTCTCTTTTGACGAAAAGCAATTAAAGATAAGTATCATTGAAATCTAACAAGAATTATAATGGACTTTAAAAGTGGTGTTTGTTGAACAGTCGCAACCTTAAAAAAAGGAAACAGCTCCACAGAAAAAGTCTTGAAGTTGTTCAAGTGTGAATTTACATATGAATTACACCTCAAGAAAGCTCTTAAATAAGTTGAAGGCATTGATCTTAATTCCTATAAATGTCTGTTATACAATATTCACCACTAAAACAAAATCTCCACTAGTATTTTTAAAATTGGGTTGTCAGGTGATTCCATCAGTGTTTATGACTGAATAGCATAAGGTTGATGTCATTTGTTGTGTGAGTCACCAAACCTTTGTCATCTTCAGTACTTACTTGGATTTATTCATAAACCCCTCCATTATTGTTACCCCAATTTAAATGCAACTCAGTTCTCAAATATCACAGTGAATGTAGACTGAAATAGAATGGACAAGAGATTAATGACAATAATAAGTGGTAATTAATTAGAAAAGAAGCAAACTTTTCAACCCCACCGTCTCTCGTTTTCCACCCCTTGAGGAGAAGGCGCCGAATAGACGGGAGTGTGGGGCTTCTGTCTGCACCCATGAGGCTGTGCAGCAGGCCTGGTGAGCCCTGAGCTAGCAAGGGGCTGAGCTGACCCCTGCAGGGGACACCATCAAGACCCCGGGCAGCCGAGTCCGGCAGAGCTGGGCTGGCATCTCGGTTCTGACAATTGATATAGCTGTGTGACCTTAACCAAGTTTCTCAGTTGTAACCTCATTTCCACCTTTGTAGAGGACATAGGGGTGAAGGAGTGGGTTTTGTTATTACCTTTATCAAATACTTGTGAAGGTTGCATGAAATAATACACAAAAATGCCTGGTCCAGAACATGAGTTCTTAACCACTAAGTTAAAGTAATAGTGATGACAACCTAATCCGGCAACACCTTTAGAGATACTAATAGCTAAATATATTATTAAAACCTCCATGCTTGGCTGAATTCCAAATACTTCTTGGCTGTCCACCATCCAACTCTTCCTTCTGTTGGCAACTCAGTCTCCCTTTGGGGAAATCTTATCCCTGCTCTGCTTACACCCGGCACAGCTGAGACGTATGCCCATGGCTGAGACTGCAAATTAGACCCTTTCCCAGGACTCTGACCCTTGAACAAGAGATGCAAACAGGCAGAGCCCATGGGAGAGGAAGGGGATTAAGTCCACCTAGAGGGGTACCTGAGCCAGACTGTTCCTGGTGCCAGCCACTGGTTGCCTTCTAATAAGCCCCCTTTGTGCTCAAGATAACCAGTTTCTGTTTTATGCAACCACAAATGCTGTCTGATAGACATACTTGTTTAAAAATGGTGATGGCAAGGGTCCTATTGAGAGTCTGTCCTCTTAACAGGGGCAGGGGAGCACAGTTCTGCCTTTTCCTCCTAAACCCAAAGCTTACAGAGCCAGAGGACCTTTACTGCTCCTCCTTCACATCCCTATTTTATGGAGGAGAAATCATGTAACTTGCACAACGAGGCAAAGGTATGAGTATCTGAGTCATGACTTGAACTGCCATCTCCCAGTATGATGTCTGGTTTGATATCTAACATGAAGCATCTTCCCTTCATCCAGAAGGAGAAAAGAGAGGAGTCCAGGCTTGAGAAACTTGGGTGGAGGCAGGATGGCCTACTGTGGGCAGCCTTCTCCCCTCTGGGCCCTGCAGGAAGGCTGCTCAAGTAAGCACAATTTCCACACGCTCAACTTCCCTTTCTCCTCCCACTGCCCTTCTGCTGCCTCCTGCCAAGCCATCCTCCATGTATTCAGAGTTCCTGTTTGGTACTTGTACTGGGTTGAAGAGTGTCTCTGAAAGATTCACATCCATCCCAGAACCTCAGAACATGACTTTGTTTGGGCATGAGATCTTTGCAGATGTGATTAAGTTGGTAGGAGATCTTCCTAGGACCCTAATCCAATATGACTGGTGTCTTTTAAGAGGAGAAGAGACACAGAGGCAGACATGCAGGGGAAGACCACGCAAAGACCCGGGAGAACCGCCCCGCCTAGAAGGCAGTGTCTGTGGCAATGCATCCACAAGCCAAGGACCACCAAGGACGGCTGCCACCACTGGAAGCCAGGAGGAAGGCTGGAAGGACCCTCCCCAAGGACCTTCGGAGGGAACATGGCCCTGCCAACACCTTGATTTTGTACTTCTAGCCTCCAGAACCATGAAAGAATATATTTCTATTGTGTTAAGCACCCAGTTTGGGGTACTTTATGATGGCAGCTATATGAAACTAATACCATACTCCTAGGCCTACCTGCCCCACCCCCATGCCGAGGGCCAGTTCTCGGAAATGAAGTCACTGAGGTCCCCTCTCAATCAAAGCTTCTCTTTGCAGAGTTTCCCAAATACTAGTGTGACCACAGATCCAAGTTTACTGAAGACAGTACCCGGTTATCTGTTGCTCCAGCACAAGTGATAACAGGGCCACCTTTCTTTTCAAAATTGTTCCAATTCAGATAGTAAGTTCTGTGTTCAGCCTGCCTTCCACCTAAAGTGTAAAATAGTGACTCAGTTACATGGCATTCAAAGTTCTCTCAGAGTTGGATCCAACCTACTTCTGCATCCTCACTGTCCACTACTTCCTTTTATTACACTTCGCTAGGCAAGTTGGGTAACTGCAAATCCAGACAATCCCAGCCTTATGCCTTAACTCATACTTTTCTCTGCCTAGACTGTTCTTCCATCTCACTCTCACCCTCTGATTATTTCTGTATATTGAAAACCTTACCATCAGCTGAGGTTCAATCCTCCCCATCAGAAGTGATATCATCCCATTTAGGAGTCCCACCTCTTTTAGAGCACACTTCACACTCTACCTGGAATTGCAACAATTTTTCTCTCTCCCTTCCTCTGGATGCAGATGTCTTATGCATCTTTGTATTATGTGTCCTCATGTCTTGAGCAAAGATTTTTCACACCATAGGGATTCAAGAAATAACTTGATGAATAAATGTGAATATTCCATTCCCCTCTCCATCTATTTTAGAATAGCCTGGTAATAAATGGGCTTCCAAAACCCTTTTAAAGGTCCACTTCAAGATACAGGGGTGGCTGGTTTGTCTTTTGGGAAGTAACAAATACCTGCTTTTCAGAGCATAATGATTAAGGAAAATACCTGTGCTGTTCTGATCAGAACCTAGATTCTGCTAGCTGGGAACACGCTGAACTCAAAGGAATGATGCCTACCTCCCAGAACAATAGGTGCTGAGGATTTTTTTTTTATTAAAGTATTACTGATATACACTCTTATGAAGGTTTCACATGAAAAACAATGTGGTTACTACATTCACCCATATTATCGAGAGGTGCTGAGGATTTTTAAGACCTGGCAGAAGGTATGTGGTTACCTGCTTGGTTACCAGCAAGATAGTACTTAACCAAAATATTGTTCCTGCATGATAAGAGTCCCAGGTACATCAGGTTCAGCGTAACATTATTCTCTATTTCAGATTAGGGATTCCTATTTGTAGAAAATTTAAAGAAATGCTTACCTGGTCCACTTCTAGGATTCAGGGCCCCTCTGACTGCTGTGGAGTCTTTCATTATGTAAGGTAACCCTATTGGTTTTTGCAAAAAAAAAAAAATCTAGCCAATATCCATTATTATGTGAAATCGGTAGCATGTGTTTGCCCCTCTGGAAACGTAAGAGGTATGTCCTATAGTAGGGTTAGGGTTAGAGTTAGGGTTAGGGTTAACACAATCCTACTACCCCAACAATGAAAGAATGTGTTGGAACTCTGCTCTACGATGGGCAGACAGCCAGACCGCCTGTGGCCCAGCCTGCTCAGCCTGTAGTCTTAAGCTCACCTCCATGCTTCCGCTCCCAGTGAGACTGTGAACTGGGTAGAATCCATTTCTTAAAGAATCCCTTGTTTTAGCAAGAGAGAGTACGTGGTTAGCTCACTGAATTCAAAAGCTAGGAATCCATAGTAAGGTGAGCATTTACAGAAAAGTAAACTTCTACTCACGTTTGTGATTCTGAAGCATTAGGAAGGCCCGACAAATCATAAAAAAGGAAAAATACTGTATGTCCTGGTGCACTGACTGAATTTCTATATTAAAGCTTTATTACTTTAGCTTTTGGAGTTGTGAAACTACAAATACCTTCCCCTGAAGCAGTAGCACTATTAGATGTCATCGGTATTTATTACCCTTTAATCTATATGTATATATGATCCATATATTAGTATATATTACTACCTATATATTATTATACTATATTACATATTACATACATATTCCATAATATACTATATATTACTACCAAATCTTTTATTTTTCAGAGGATATTAACCCTAAGTGTAGAAGAGGAAAAATTTCTAACCTCTAAGTAAAGTCAGATTTATTTCAATAGAGGAAAACCACTGTAAGGGGCAGACATGGTAACTGCAATAATATAGTATTATTATCACTTAGTGAACGACCCAAAACGAATATAAAGATTGTCAGTGGTGATACATTAAGCCACCAATCAAGGATTAGTAAAGCACTTACACTGAGTATAATGCATTTAGAACTAATTCTACTGTTTTCAATTAACTGCAGACATATTTGAAAATGTGGGATTTATGCTGGACAAGGAAGAATCCGAGTCATTCCAATGCCTTGTTGCATAACAATCACAAACATACCTTTGGGTTCGGTGACTATAGATTTCCTATACTGGGCCACATTTTAGCAGGGGCCACCTAAAATACTTGGGATCTAAAGGCACTCTCTTTGAAAGAAGTACTGTGGACGTGTCTTCAGTGAATGGCTTTCCCATCAGGGTCCATTTTAATGTCCCTTTGGCTCAGTTTTGGCAGAGACTTGGAACAATGGGTGCTAAATACACTTAGTTAAGTGTTAATTTATGCAGACTTGCAAAAGGAGTGGCTTCCAGACCTGTTTTGCCTGAATTAGCCAACCTACCCAGCTGCAGGGTGCAAGAAGCTAGGTGTCCCCTCCTTCAGTGAAGAAGGGAAGTAAGGAATTGTTTCCTCCCCACATGAAACCAAATGATGGGAAGCTTGAAGAAAACCTGAGAGCGTGACCTATGCCCTTTGTATGTGAGTTATGGAGGGTCTGCTGTTAGGCTTACACATGAAAACACTGAAGAGTATCAGCAGACCTGACCCAGCAACAGAACGAGGAGACAGTGTGGCATGAATGGGGGAGCCACCTTGTGGGCTTTTCAACCTGTAGACGTGAGCTGGACCTTTGCAGAGGACCCTGCCCTCTGGAAACACATTGTCTCCCTGTGCATCTATTGTGTGAACAGAGACCACTCCCAGCCCTCAGACTGCTGGAAGCCAGAAAGCAAAGGGACACACAGCTATTATGAAGGGCCCCAGAGGAGGCCTGCAGAGAGACTGCAATCCCGCTGATGTGGAGCTCAAGTCTCCTTGGAAAGAAAAAGAAGAGGCTCCAGAATGACAAATGGTGTGAAACTGTAAGGATCTGGCCTCTGTTCGTACCATCTGGAGTCACGTATAGAACATGGTCCAGGGTGTTCCATTGGGCATCCATCACAAAATGAGGTCTTGTACCCTCACTTCCCCATCGATGTCCTTATTCAGGAGAATGGTTTTTGGTTGAAATTTGAAATTTCTTGGGCAAAAAGGACATCCACAAGACTCAGATGAGGCTAGGTATTACTGGTTCAGTATCTCAAGCCCAGAAAAATGAGTTAATATTTGAGGCAAAAGACATTGAACGTGTATCACATTCAGCTGCTTTGATTCAGCAAGTCACAACAGTTAAATGAACAGTATCAGAAAATTCGGGGATGGTATCAATGTTTCTTAAAAAGCAACCGTTCAGCGGGCTGATGACTAAGATGCAAGGTGTCCAGCTACAGAAACAGCAGGATGCCAGGTGATTCCAGATGATGCCAGATGTTTGTGATATTTTAAAGATGCAGCAAAAGCCACATATTGAAAACAAGAAACAAAAACAGCAAAGGACTGCCATTGAGGGTGTTAAAAGATGATTGTGACATTTGTTAAAACAGTAAGGATGACTTTATTGTGACAAGGTCAGGCTATTGCGATAGGGGAAAGAGATGGGGCTTAACTCTGCATACGTACAGACACCTGGGGATGTACATCAATCAGCAGGGGTCAGTGGAGGAAAATTATTAAAAGGAAACATGAAGGGCCAGGGGAGTCCTGCTAAACTATCACCAGCTTGTGAGAAGACTCAAGCAGCCAACAAAGAAGCCTAAGTGGGCAGGAACTGAGCCCTCCGGCCAACAAAAGGCCCCACATGAGTGAGCCAGACTGGAAACCCTAGCCAAAGGCAAGCTTTAAATGACTGCAGACTAGTGGCCCCCTACTTTGCTGCAACTTTATAAGAGAGTCCAAGCCAGAACCACCACACTCAGTTCTTTTTGGATTCTTGGCTCAAAGAAACTGGGAGAAAATATGTGTTCATTTCTTGAAGCCATTAAGTTTTGGGGTGATATGTTATGCAATAATAGATAACTAATACAGTCCATTTTACAAATGAGGAAAGTAAGTCACAGAAAGGGGAAATAACTTGCCTGTGTCATGGAGCTAAAGGTGGCAAACCAGGATTTGAACTCACATTGCCTGGCTGAGCACCCCTCCTTAACAATTACCCCCTGCCCCTCTACCACTGAATCAAGTGAGCCGGATATATGGGTACATGAGGATGACCAAGTCTGTGTTCTTTTTTTCTTTAGAATTTTAAATAGACTATTTTTAGAGCAGTTTTAGGTTCACAGCAAATTGAACAGAAAGAACGGATTATTATTTTTTAACCTTCGAGCCTTTGCATGTATTCAAGCTTGTTCAGAAGCCGATAATAATTGAATCTTTATAATAAAGATTCTCTTGTGCTCGTCTCATTAAAAATTTTTTTGTGGAAGAAATATTTTCTTTTACCCTGATTTACCTCCCTTCTCCATTCATATTAACCCGGACTATTAAAATTTAATTTGTAATAGACTGGAAGTTTAATTGAAGTAACCTAATAAAGTATTAAAACTTGAAAGAAGAACATTCAACAGCCACTTGTAAGGGTTTAAAATATACGAACTGCTTAATTTCTCAATCCATGTCCTCATAAAAAGAAACTGCATCCCATGACCCCTTTCCCGTTCTAATCGATCTCCTGCTGTCTGTTCACTGTTGACCCCAGGATAATTAACTTGCTCTGTCCATGTTAACCATATTTTGTAGAGAAAAAATGAGGCAACAACGAAATGAAAAAGGTGGGGAGCTAACCAGTTTTCAGTGCATTCTCATTCCTAAACTTTTGATCGAGTTGGGAATGACTGGAAGATAGAGCTACCTCATAGCTTATATTAGTAATTACCACAATGAGATAAATGCTAAGTTGGCCACCTATAAAAAGGGTGATTTCATATGAGATCCAGAAGTAGAAGAGGCTGTGACCAACTTAGGAGAATCACTTGGCAAAAGATAATTCTTCCTTATGTAGGAAATAAATGCCTATTCGAATAAATACCTATTCGAATATTACATTTTCATTGGCATATAGTGTATACTTCATTATAATAACAAACTAACCTCTACTAAAAATAGTTACTGAGTAATTTTGACGCGATCTTCTGGGATACTTTTCTATCAGCTTCTCCGTTAAACATGTTGCTGTATGTGAGTAAACTCAGAAAAAATCTGGCAACTCCAGGATTCAACTTGAAAAGAGAAAGCGACAAAAGACCTAGGGAGCTATTAAGGAAATATCAGTGTGATTCAGATTTCCTTCTGTCATTGACTATTTTCAGGTTCAGTTTTGTTTGAAAACAATTCTTTGGGGATAGTGGGGTGGAGCAAACAGTAGCAGTCCAAGTTCTTAGCTCCGCTTTCCGGAGGACTCGCTGAATCTCTGAATTCCCGCCGGACATATTATCTTTCAGCTGCGTCTCTGCTAAGTATTGAGTGGCAGTGGCATCAACATTTTACTCCTGACAAATGGCTGGAGTGTGTTTAAATCTTTATTTCCACCGGATGCAGAGAAACGGGCTTAACTTTCAGACAAGTTGAGGGTAGGCCAGCCACACACACACATGTAAAAGCTGAAGAAGTAGACAAGGCTAGATCTGAAGAGAAGAGTCTTTCTTGGCCCACAGGTTGCCCACAGAAGGGCCAAAATACCCCTTAACAATTTTACTTCTGCGCTGTCATACCGACAAGCAGCAAAAGTCCCAAATTTTAAACCCATGCCTTAACAGGGCAAAAGCTTTTATCCTAGAACATTTGTTAAGCAGTTGTAAAGAAACACCAACCTCAGACATTTGCTGCGAGATGAAATAAATTCTCTTTATATTTTCTAGAACTTACTACATTCATTATACATTTTGGTGTGCCTTCTTATTTTGAAAGAGGAGATAAGGATCCACATAGTAAAATTAAGAAATACAAATGCAGGTTTAAATAACAGCTACTTTTCAGAAATAGTATGATTACATATTTTAACATTAATGCTGCCCATTTAGAATGACCCATTGTCTCAAAATATTTTGGTTGAATTTTTATTTTATTTTAAATCAGAGATGAGGAAAAAGTCATTTTCCTCCCTAATTTTATTTATACCTTTTAGTCTCTTTCATCAGAGGCTTTTTAATCAATTACCTGATATATATATATATTAAAATCCCATCTTGTAATTGAAGGACTGTAAGAAGAATGAAGTATTTCCTAAATAGTTATTCCAAGAGACGAAAGAAAAATTCCAAATTATTTTATGTTAATTCATACTTTATAAGGCAAGATCAGAGATTTCCCTGTTAATTTTGTTTTAATTAACTAAAAATAAAAGAATAGTAGGTAAAATTTTGGCAATTCCTTTCACTTTATCAAATCAGTGGAAAGAGACACATTGAGATTAACCTTCAGTTCTCATTAAATTGATTGATGCCAATAACTCAGCTATGAGAAATCAGGTAAATTGTAGAAATGCTTACATGGGATCTTCTATTTTTAGTGTTTGTGCAAAAAACAGTCAAATGTTTGCCTAAGAGTAGTAATTTACTTTATCAGTGTCAGAATAAAAATTCAAAGTTATAACATCTGGAAAGAAGTGAAATAGCACTTTTTTAAAGAGTGAGTATTAAGATCGTAGCTCTATAAAATATCTTCCAATTGCTTATCAAAGCCACCTTGAGTTCACAAGACTCCCAACTGTCTTTTAAGATAAAATATGTCTCATCCTTCATCAATATTAAAAATTTCTTGTTACTGGAAACATAGCCAGATTATAAGAAAACTTCACTTAATGACTGATTAGTAAGTAGAAAACCCCATCACCAATTTAGAAAAAAAGTAAAAACAAAACCTTTATCTCAAAGTCCAAGACATTCAATAATTCAACCTTAGGTCTCATTTCATGAATATTTGCAAGATGTTCCAGACACAAGGGATCTCTTCAGGCAATTGGCTTCATTAACCATGGTTTAAAAGTCCTGAGAGAATTTCTAGAAAAAAATTATTCTAAAGCCCTACATAGGGCTGGCTTTGTGGGCTTGGGGTCTTACAGTCAGATGGGTCCCACAATGGCAGGCTAGTGCTCTGTTGTGGAATTCTGAATTTCTTCTCTTTGAGTTTTGTAGGTGAAGTTTCATGGGACAATGGAGCATGAGCAGAGGCACTGGGGCCTCTCATCTCACAGGTGGTCCAGCTCCCACTGCCTCCCCAGTCAGGCTTTAAGTCAGCTGCCCCAAGAGTTGGTGAGCTACACGTGCACCAAAGTGGGTGTGAAGGGGTGCCTCGGAGGGTCTGCACTTTCTCTGCAAGTGACCCCGTGCCTGCAGGAGCATGACATTAGATAGCAAATTTAAAAAATCCACCATGACAGGTAGAGAGAAAGACCCTTAGAACTTTTTAGAGTAATTTAGTATTTCCCAGCAACTTGTCACTCTTAGTAATATTGACGCAATTCTATCATTGACGGGTAAGTTTTTAAAAAGGGTATATACTTGCTTTTGAAAGGGGACCATTTTGGTTTAAAGTGATCCCTTGTGCAGTTTATTATTTTCTGTTTTCTGCCTGAATCCACTTTCCAGCCTTGTGTGCTCTGCACTGAGTTCTGAGAGGCTGCCCTCCATTGCGGCACTGCCTGGGCTCCTGACCCGCTGGTGTCCGTCATGGTCAGGCAACGTCAGGAAACCGTTTGTGGGCGAAGAGCCAGAGCAGAGAGAACACGGTGCCTGTCCTCCTGGGCGGGGCTGCGGTTTGCACAGGGGCTGCCTGCCTTGGCTCTGGTCTTTGAGCTGCCTCTGGGCCACCAACTCTCGCACTGGAGCTGCTCCCTGCTCTTGACGCTTCAGGCCACTTTGAGTGGTAGTGGTTCCCCACTGTAGCCAGTTCCTGGGGGTCATTATCCTTTGTTAGTCCTTAGTTCTGCTGGCCACGCTGAGTAGCATCCCTTTCTTAGGCTTTCTTTGGTTAACTCCTTTGGATCTGCCTTCTGCTTCTTACTGCACACCAGTTGAGATAGCATCACTTTACGCGGCATGCAAAAGGATGCAATGCAGATCTGAGCATGGAGGAATTTTATTGGCACAACCATTGCAGAACCGCGCTGTCGTTTCATTTTCTAGATAATTCCTAGCGTACTCTGGTGGCCTGGCCATATGCTAACTTGGTTAAACTGGACAAAATTTCCTGGAATTCTCATCCTTGTATATTTCTTGTTAGGGTAGCCACACAGTCCTCTGAAAAGAGGAAGCAAAGTTATATTACTCTTATGCTTGGAAGATGGGTGGAGATCTTCCAAACCCACGTTGCCGTTTGCCTGCTGGCTCACCTTGTGGCTGTGGGCAGTACCTGGGCCAGCAGCTGCTCCATCACCCCACAGGCCCCTTCAGCTTCTCGGCTCTCTGCGCCAGGTGTGTATTTAGCTCTAAGATGAAAAATGCCAGCTTCCTTTACAATACGCTGCCTCACCAGTGCTGGAGAGAACGAGAGGCTCGCCAGGTCTCATCTGCCTCTGTGGATGCCAGCTCAAGCCAGGGATTTCCCGTTTCCCTTACTCTCCACCACTTTTCACCCTTCCTGCCTGTGCCCTCAGACTGAAGCAAACCCCAGAGAGAAATACTACAGCCTTACAGAGACTGCCTGAGCAGTTCCCATGATGTGTAAGGTCAATTGCTGTATCAATACTTGCTCAATAGAAAACATCTATCTATAGTTGTTCTGCGTTTAGTAAAACCCTCACATTGCTATATCGCTATTCTTTTTATCTTCCCATTACATGTTAAAATACTGTTATTTATATTTCTTCATTATTAATGCTATTTCAACTATAATTCAGAGCCTCATTACCTTCTAAAATGCCTTAGAATGATATTCTCTTTGAGAACAGAATTAACTAATTGATGTCAATCCGGATGCTTGTTTTGAGGCCATTAGCATTCTTACAGAGGCTAAGATTTGGAAGTTAAACTAAAATTCAAATCAGCTATTTTTGTTATTTATCAAACTACTGTATGATAATTATTAGGTTTTGCAAAAATGTTCAAAAAATCCTTGTTACATATTTTAAATGACCTGTGCACTTCATTTATCCACATTAATCTCATTCTCTCTCTCCCTTTTTCTTTTCAGTTTATGGATTTCTAAATTGGTCAGAAAATAGGTGTTATCTATTCTTTTAAAATTACTCCTAGCAAGCAACCTCCTTTTATTCCAGTGTTTATCAGTGGAAAATAAAAACCTACTTTCATTGGGCCAATAAAAATCCCTCTGCCTGAGCTCATTTCTCATTGTGACAATCATTGAAACACACATTTTCCATATTCTCCTTATAGATTTTTTTCACATATTTGAAACTCAGTTCTTTTATCATCCATATCCTCTGTGTGTGTGAAACAAAGGATCCTAATTAGTCTTTGTTTATTTTTTTTATTCTAGAAGTTGTTACATTCCTATTTTCTTATTTTGGAATTTATTCTCCAAAGTTAAGACTAATTCATAGAGTATAACTATTATCTGATATCCATATCTGATAGAAAATGTGACATGGCATTAGGTAATGACATTCAGAACAGATTATGTCAGAACTTTTCTGTGAATGCTTTTGCTTTTATGGATCATGTAATATTGTGGATTGTACTCAAATATTTTTATATTATAAAAGGGAAAAAAGGTTTATTTCATAAAAATAAGTATAATAAACATGACCAGCATATCTAAGAATCTCAAGATCTTCTGCTTATTTAAAAAGGAATAGAAGGGGAAAAAGTAGAATCTTTGTCAATTGGTGAAGTTAACTGAATGTAACAGTAAATATTTGGAAAACAATTATACTTCAAAAAAGCCTTTTATATTCAACAGCCTGGAAAATATTATATAACCATTGAAATGTGACTTTCTTTACTATGTGAACTCCCTCTTAAGAGATAAACAAGAACATGCATTATCTAATTTAATTAAATGCCATCCACAATGGAACTCAATCTGAAGAGGGTAACGGACTTTGGTAACATTAGACGATTATAGAAACTAAGCCAAGACTTTCTTCTAATTTTAAAAATAATTTTCTTAATCAAATATGTATATTGGCACAGGGCTCATTTTAGTTAAAAGCACTTGGCCCAGAATCTGGATGATTTTCTATTCCACTAATTTTAAAGTTCTGGGGAAGTCACTACAAATACATGAAAAGCATGGTCAGTCATTTCTGGAGCCAGATCTAAGTTTGTAATAAACATATACTTGGTTTAGATGGGGTGAGACAGAGGGAGAGGCAAATTCATAGGCAGGTTATCTGAAATTAACATCAAACTTTCCATAGTAAAATATATTTGGTATAACTTACTACCAACAAATTTATTTCATTTGGATGATACATATTCCCTAGTTCCCTAAAATATAGACTAGCTTGATCAACGATAATAACAAAACCATAGTAATTACCTAGATTTAAACAAAATCATTGAAAAAGAAGCAGTTTCTGTTTTCACTGTGAAAGAAGGGAAGGAATCATTTGCCTTATGATTTTTATTTCTTGCATAAGTTTTCTGGGAACAAAAGATTGATATTTCAACAGAAGATGAAAATGACCAAATAATATTTAGATCCAGAATTTCTAGTAGAATTCTAATATGTAAATTAAAGGTAAAGGGCTAATTTTCTTTTCAGGAAAACAAAATAACTAAATTATCCTCTTTTAAATAGAATTGATTTTTTTAAAATTCCCTTTAAATTGATAGAAGCTGACTTCAATATTTTCAGTTTTGTGACATCGAAATGATCCTTTCACATATTGTGGTAATATTAAACATATTTTCCTTGGATTAGATTCCTAGCGTTCTAGTCCATATTAAAGTCACGCATATATTCTCTTTTAATTCCCAATACCTTAACCACAGCTGTTAGTTCCTTAACTCTTGAGATCTTAAAAGAAATAGACCAAACACTTCAGTGCATCAGTCCCAGTGTACATATAAAATCTCTAAAATTTTTACCATACATTTCACTCCTTTGGTTCTCAGGAGCACTAACTCACAAGAGAAATTTTGGGTGTTGTGCTATTGACTGATTTTCCTACATGAACTCAAAGACAAAGATGGTATTGTTGTACATCTAGGAAAATTTATTGCCAGGAACATGTCTTTAGTGCTTTAAGGCCATACAAAAATAGTCACTGGACTTTTCTCACTCATATTTTAAATTTATGAGGTAATGTTATGTCGACTCAACTGCATGAATTTTCCCTCCAGAATATAACTGTAATGCTAAAATTTTAATGCAGACCAATCTATTTTCAGGATTGTCTGCTATGAAACTACTGATTGATCCCTTTGGCTGGACCCTGTTAACTGATGCCTTCTCTCTCTGTTAAGATGGATTTATAGATCTATCAAACATCCCATAAAGCTAGTAAAGTAGAAATGTTATTCAACAAGGCGGCACAGCCAGGGTTGCAAACTAATGATGTTAAAATTTAAAAGAAGGTTCGGAGAACAGGGCTAACTTCAACTTTGTTTTCCTCTAGAAAATTGCAAATCCTTGAAATGAATAAGAACTTGTTAAAATATATATAACAAACTGAATACAGGGCATCAAAAATATAAATGAAAGATTTTCTTTTAAAATTTGTCAAACTTATTGCCATTTATTATATTTTCGTCCTTCTACAAAATTCATCCATGATCAGAACACAGGAGAAATGTAGTAAATTTTAAGTAAGCAAACACTGCAACTTAACATGTTGTCTGAATTTTCAGATAATTCTCCCTAAGCATATTTTGTGTTTACTTTTTAAAAACATCTTCTTTTGTTACGCTGATGAATGAGTTGCTTGATATTCAGTGGTTTGTGAACTCCTTGGAAAGGAAGCCAAGATCATAAAGCTACGGCATGGTTTCACTAAAAACAAGTAATATCACACTAACCTAAGTTCGTTTTTAGACAGTGTGACTAAAGGGATAATTACAGGGCATGCTGTAGACCTAGGGTATTTGGATTTCAGCAAAGCATTTGACAAGGTCTGGTCTCTCACATGATGTCTTTGAATATTAGATGGGAAAATCTTAGCTAGAGGCAAGGACAGTTTGATAGATTGAGCTCTGGATAAATGATCACAATCAAGGACAAGCTTTGTCCTTGGCCCTTTGCTGATCAAATTTATTAATGACTGAGTTAAAGATATAAGGGCCTTTAGATTTATAGCTGGTATAAAAAACTGAATAGAAAGATTTGGACAATCGGGTTGAATTTACTAAAACGGGATTTAGCACAATAAATTTTTGATACTTGGTCTTAAAAATTAATAAATAAATGTGGTTGGAGGAAATTTAGCTCAGCGATTTTAGTGAAGATATGAGTCAACAGTAAGATATGACCTTAGCAATGCCATGCTGACTTTGAGCTGCATTATGAGAATATCTTTTCCGGACTGAACAGAGCAATTGGCTTCAATCCGCTCAACCAGACCCCACTTGGAAAATCATATTTTCTGTGTGCAAATTGGAGCTTATTCAAAAGACAGTGACCAGAAGAGTGAAGAAATTCCAAAGCATGTGATAAGAGGAACAGCTGAAGAAATGGAGATGTTTAATTGGGAGACAGGAAGACAGGGGACTCTAAAATCATGGCTTTAAAACACTGGGAGGACAGCCAGGAAAAGAAAATTTAGACTAGTGGTTAGTACACAGGGGTAAGACAGCCCATGCTCTGTTTAGAAGAGGAAAGCTCTTTGAGCCGATTAATGTTAGGTTACAAATGCAGAAGGATTGATGAACTTTGAAAGTCATCACTTTGCAACTGCCATTGAAACCCTTGACTTAGGGATGATCAATGGATGCTAAAACCAGGAAAGAGAAAGGTTGGTGAGAAACAGGATGTTATATGGTGTCAAAAAATCAGTCCACAGATTGCATTCTGCCCTAACACTCGTTTTGAAATCACGACTTAGTGCCAATGTGATTAACATATTAGGGAACAATTTGAGCAAGTTCACCCTTGCTTATGCATGATTTCATCCACCGGAGTCATCCTCCTGACACCCACATGCAAACTTCATATCTCTATGGAAGAAAGTGCTGTATTTATATAGCATTTCTGTATTTCTTAACCACTTGACATGTAAAACTATGCTATCATTTTTTGGGGTTTCACCTTTCTTTTTTTAGAGTGTCACTGATGAAGTTTTTGTGATTTGTGCCTCTGGCCTCATTTTTCCCATAAACCCTGTAGCTTTTATTTTGTAATTTTGCATAGCTGATGATTTTTAGGAGCACATGAAATGACTCGCTCTACCTCCCAATCACTAAGGTTAAAAGCACCCACAGTAGAGTGGTCTGGCTGTCTCAGCTTATCTGAAACGTCCCTTGTCTTATATGAAATGGCATATAATAATCTGACATGTAGTTCTTGATGGGATGCAATATTAAGTACACACATCACCTATAAACTGGCCAGAGATATGTAAATGGAATCTAATCAAGCCTTTACACCTAAATGAAATAGAACATATGTTTATATATTCACATATAAGATGGGCACAGGATTTTCAATGAACACAAATACTACATTTCAATTTGAAAACAAAAACTACAATAAGACAGCTATTAAAAATGCAGAAAATTGGGGAAATTTGGAAATAGACTGGGTATTAGAGAATTGCTGTTAATTTTCCTGGGGATGATAATGGTATCACGATTATACAGGAACATATCCTTTTTAGGAGATGCCTGTTGAAATTGAAGAAAAACGTCATAATGTGTGCATTATTTTCATCATACTATTCTTTCAAATTTAGGTTTTAACATTTTCACAATAAATAGTTGAAAAGTTAATAAAACAACATGAAAAGTGAATGGGAAGGTTGAAAGGTACTCTTACTGATAATGGTATTTCAGGTTAAATAGAGTTTCCGTGGTCTACCCCTATTTGAAACTTCCATGTAAATTGTGCATGTTATATGTTCACTAGAAAAAAACTAGACTAATTACCATCAAGTCAATATTAAAGTGCCTGGTGTTTAAAACTTTAGCCTCATCCATGAATAATAGGCTTCAGGAAATTGCATTGGAAGGCACTGAAGTAAAGAAATGATTTATTTATATGCAACAACCTAAGATGATAAAATGAGGTGAAGTTGAGGAGGGTATTTCTGAGCCATCTGAGCATTGGTGTGAAAAAGGAAGCAAATACTTTTAGAAACCACTTGTTAAAGGAAAACAAAATCTCTGAATGTGTTTGTACAACATATTAGTTCAAAGAGAAGAATTGTGATTCACCCCTAGTCCTTCCCTCTCAAATGAGATTATATCAGAGAAACTACTGTCACCTAAGTTTATCTTAAGTAAAGTAATGTCAAGATATTTTTTCGGACTAGCAAAAAAAAGGTAATGTCATTAGGGGAAAATATCAGTTATGTGGCGTATAGAAGATAGTCTGATTTTACTCTCACTTTAGCTTTAGAACTAAGTGTGATAAACTATGATCATAAGACAGCCATCCATAATTTCATTACAGCTCTTAACTGCCTATAGGGCTTTGCTTCGTCTATATTTCGGTTACTCTCCAAATCGTTAATCTTTTCCATTTTCTCTATGAATGGGAAGAAAGTAGATTTTATGTACATAAATCTAAGACCATTTAAATATAAGATTATCTCCCAAACCTGAAAACTGATGACCAATATATCAGAATTTTAAGACAAATTGTTACATTTTAATTTTTTACTCAGAACAAAGCTTTGTTAGAGTTCCCTGACTTCTCTTTTGTAGAGCCACAGGCCAGAGCAAAATTAGTTCTTATGGAGAAGAAGATGAAGAAATGGGAAGAAGGGCCAGCTCTAGTTTCTCAATACTGTTGGAGAGAAATTAGAAGGAAGTTGTGGGAAGTGTGCCCGGGTTCAAAAGGGCAGACGCAGACGTCAGATAAGGCTGTGACTAAGGGTAAGGGCTGTGCTGGCTGTGTGAGAAGCCAGGGTGTTGGAGTGGAGGGGCAGATGGTAAGGAGACAATATCCAAATGCCCTGAGAACAAGTGCATTTCACGAAATGATGGGTGGAAACAGCTTGGGGATGATTCATTTGCACATTGTTGATAGCTGAAATCAGTCTATTATTTTTCAGTGACAAATGACTTTATCTCTTGCACCCTAAAACCTATAAGCTCTGACATCTCAGTTACAAATGATAGCTGGCCATAGTTTATGGTTTCTTGATTTCGTATTTGAAGCCATCCATAGGCCACAGATCGCATCTGCCCTTTGTCTCAGAGGGACCTGCTTTGGAGAAGTTCGGAAGAAAATAGGAGTTTATTCAACTTGCTTTTCACTTCTCCTCCCCATTTGTTTTGTTAAATTGATCAGTGCACACACTCGGTCCTCTCCCCAGATTTCTAAAGGAGCCGAAGAAACTATTCCCTTTTCGCCATTTTGCGGCCTTTGTTTTTCCTCAAGGGAGACTTTGAAATTTACTTAACTAGATTTCAGTTGGACAAAATTGATGGCTAGGAAGAGAAGGCAGCATATAATATGATTATGTGTGCCCCAATACTTCCCCGAAAGGGCCCTGCACACCCAGTTCCCCCGAGGAGACGTCTTGCTGTTGCTCTATGATCCATGGAGCATCCTATAATTACACAGCCATTTATTCCTTTTCCTGCTTCCAATTTCACTGATTAACTTATCTAATGGTGCCATTAAGACCCACATATCATTTTTCACCATTAATCAGTTATTCATGAGTTTTATCCATCTCTGAAGTATGTTCACCAGGAAAAATAGCCTCAATTTGCATTTTAATTGACCAATGTACAGTGGTATCTGACAGTACAAATGGTGATTTCTGGTCAGTAGAAGCTTATGTTTAGTAAGATGAAAATGGTCTTTGTTTTACACTTCTCTGATGTGATTTTCATAAATGCACAAAATTAAAGTATGGATTGCTTGTCTGTTAACTGGTTTTACCAACAGCCATATAATTAGGATTGTCAGATAAAATATAGGAGGTCCCAGTAAATTTGAAGTTTAGGAAAACAAGAAATAATTTTATGTATAAGTATGCAGACAATAGTTGGAACATATTTACACTAAAAATATTGTTTATCTAAAATTCAAATTTAATGGTGTACTCTGTATTTTAATTGCTAAATTTGGCAACCCTGAATATATCCAACTACATAGAAAGTCAAAATGACTACATAATTCTCTACTGTCAACAAAGGTCTCTTATTACCATGAATACCTTTTAAAGTACATTTTTGATAATTTTGAAAATAAGTAATTTATTTGAATTAGTTGCATTTTACTGAATTTCTTTTTAAGATAGAAATAGGCTTATCTTATACTAATAATTATATTGGTGGTAAGAGGAAACAATATTGATTTTCACTTTCGATCTTGCTGTTGAGACAATCAGGTTTTCTCTTTCCAACTTTCCATGGTATAAAACCATGTGATATTTGCTATCTAATTTCATTTCTATCAGATGACATACACAACTTTTTGCAAAACCTGAGCCTTCAACAAACAGTTGCTTAGTTGATTTGCAACTTTTTTCTTTCTTAGGAAAGCTAAAAACTAATTGTCTTTTAAACCAGTTCCTGTCCCTACTTCAGAAGGACAATAAAATGCCAGTACAGAAAGGTCATGAGCATATTGTGTCTAAAAGTGAGCACCAGGTCATTCATCTTGATTTTTACTTCTCACTTTCCTGACTTACAGGGAAAGGTATTTGTTTCCAATTACTGCTGTAACAAATAACACAAATCTAGTGGCTTAAAACAAGACAAATTTATTCTCTTACAGTTCTGGATGTTAGAAGTCCAAAGTAAGTATTACTGGGCTAAGATTAGGGTGTCTGCAGGACTGCTCCTTCTGGAGTCTTTAGGGCAGAATCCATTTCTTTACCTTTTTCAGCTTCTAGAGATGCCCTGCATTCCTCGGCTCATGGCCTCTTCCTCACGTCACTCTGTATTGGTCACCACATGTCCTACTACGTGTTCTCTTCATCCTACTGCCCTCTTCTAGGGCCCTTGGGACTACATTGTGTTCATGCAGACAGTCCGGGATAATCTCCCCATCTCAGGGTCCTTAGTTTAGCCACATCTGCAAAATTCCTTTTACTATGTAAGGTCACATATTCACAAGTTCCAAGAACTAGGATGTGAGTCTTTGGGGGCGGGTGCATAATCAGTCAACCACAGGAAGGGAATGGCAAATTCACATTTGTTACACATTTCCACGACTATATTGTGAATGCCTTATGTATATATACACACGCACAGAGACAGATACACATATACGTTCATACACACGTATCTTACGTTTGTTTAGTGTTTGCATTTTTTTTTAAGAGCAGCGCTTTTCACTTACGTGAACTAATTTGAGTAACAAAACAGTGGGTAGACAAGACAGGCATTGTTCTTCTTTTCATAAGCTTATGGACAATCACAGTAGCGAACTTTTTTGAGTGCTCCCTATATGCTAGCTATAATGTTGAAAATATCTTATTTCCTTCAATTTTTGGAACAACCCTATGAGGTAGGTTCTATTATTATTCTTATTGTAAATAAGAGGTATAGAGAGGTTAAATAACATAGCAGCAATTATTAAAACACAAACTTATTTTTTTAGTATTTACTCAGGCACGATAAGACTGTGTACATTATCCCATTTAATCCTTACAAAACTTCAGTGAGTATGTAATGTTACCAATGCCCCCATTTAAGAAGAGGTGAAGTAATGCTGTCAAGGTCACACAGTTTGTAAGTGGCAGAGTCAGGATGCTAACCCAGATCTATTGGATTCTGGGCGTCGTATAATTTTAAAAGCTGTGCAGGTGATTATAACACACAGCTAGGATTTTGAGCCACTACTGTAGAAGGTAGATCTAAGCTTCCAGGAAGCAGCAGGAGCTATAGGAAGAAAGAAGCTAAGGATGTTACTCTGGAGATCAGACATGGACCTTGTCCCTGGCCACCAGGAAGTTTGCTGCATCTTAGAGATGATATGAAGGAGGTGTCTCAGAGCCTGCGAAGATTGGTTAATCATTTCTTTGCTGGTTCAGAGTTCTCCAGGGATTACAGAACCAAGAGAAATAATAGAATAGAATGCACCTATAGATAGACAGATAGATAGATTTATTATAGAAACTGGCTCATGGGGTTATGAAGGCCAAGAAGTTCTGTCATTTGCAAAATGGAGAACCAGGAAAGCTAGTGGCATAAACTGAAGTGCAAGTCCAAAGGCCAGAGGACCAGGAACACCCATATCTGAGGGCAGAGAAGGCTGTCAATAGGCTGTATGATGCCCAGCTGCCATGAGGAGGGCAATCTTTATTTAATCTACCAGTTGAAATGCAAACCTCCCAGACACACCCAGAAATAGTGTTTTACCAGCTATCTGCACATGCTTAGCTCAGTCAAGTGGACACATACAATTGACTGTCACGCTTTCATTCTTAATTGAGCTTTGGGTAAATTTATAATTCTATGTTGGAAGTTTTCCACAAAAGTGTGAAGGCATGGTCCCAAAGTTTTCAAGCTGTTTGAATTCCCCTTCCTTTACATATAACCTGTTTCTTTCCTTTTAGCAACATTCACTCTCTTCTTTTTATCTGTGTTGTTTTGAAATTTCACATTCTTTTTTTTAAAGTTTAATGTTTAAAAATTTTTTAATTGAAGTATAGTTGACATTATATTAGTCTCAGGTGGACAACATAGTGATTTGACAGTTGTATACATCATGAAATGCTCACTGCACAAAGATATCCTTTGATGCTGATTTTCCTATATATCATGCTGTGCCCTTGATAGAGACTTTTATTGTGAACATTTCTCACCCTTTAGTTTTTGGAGATGTTCTTGTATCTTTGCTGTTTCTCTATTTGCTCGGTTACCTGTTTCTGGAACTCCAACCAGTTGAATGCTGGATGTTCTGACCTTATTTTTTCATGCTTTTTCTCATATTTTCTATCTCTTTGCCTTTAATTCTCTGAGAGAGATGCTCAGCTTTATCTCCCACTCTCTCTATTGCATGCTTTATGTTTGCTAAGGTAACACTAATTTCCCAGAGCTGTTTTTGTGTATGCATCCTTCCCTTTTTCTAAGATCAGTTCTTGTTTCATGGAGGAAATACATTCTCGTATAACTCTGAGAATCTTTCTCTCTTTCCTCTGCTTCCTGAATTTTCTCTGTCTCCCGAATGTTTCTTTTTTTCTGTCTCTGTTTTGTTTTGATCTTCCGTATCTGGGTTTCTTCAAATGTTTAGTGATTCCTCACAGTCTGTTCCTATTTCAAAATGAGGCTGAAAGACTTTTCTGGAAGCTTCGTGTGCCTAGGCAGTGCTTTTTGTCTTGTATCATGTAAGGATATTGAGACATAGATCTATCTTTAAGGTTAGGTTTTTGTTTGTGTTTTCTCTTTTGGTTGATTAGTTTCCTCAGAAAGGAGTGTGTGGCTGCCTTTGTACTGGGGACACAGTTTTCGTAGTGAAGAATTTGACTTCTCCTTGCAGTGCAAGGGAGGGTGCACCATCTGTTTCCTGCCAAGACCTGCTGAGCCAGAAATCTGTAATCCAGAACCCCACTAGCTCAGTATATTCAATGACTAAACCTCTAATTTTTACCATAGATTAAGTGAGGAAACTTTTTTTTTAAGTTGCAAAGCAGTGATATGCATAATATGATTTAAGTTATCTAAAAATTAGAATCCATATTCTATTTCCACCTACCTTCTATGTGCTTACATGGGCATACACAATATCTGGAAAGATAAATGCTGGACTGCTACAGTGGTTATCTAGGAAATGGTTTGTGGGGAAAAGGAAAGAAACACGGACTTCTCATTTTTAATTCTCGCAATTCTAAACTTTTCATAACTTTGTAGTGATTTTCAAAAACAGCTCCCAATGTAGCTCTGATGTCCAATTAGACTTGGAACTACTGGCCACTATCTAATTTCTGTGTTCATCTCACATCAGGATATTGGAACATTGGTTATAATAGAAATTAGAGCAAAGGCTTCATGGCCAAATGAAAAGAATTCTGCAGAAGGCTTCCTGTATGATGTTATGGGAAGGTGGGTGTTGCAAAACGGAAATAGTAAGCTTGGAATTGATAGTTTTTTTTCCATTTAATGCATTTTTGGTCTTAGACTGTAAAGCAAGTCTGAGTGCTTACTTTATAGAGTACTGCGGACATTTAATAGATATTGATAATTACATCAATAATCTGCCTGTGATCCTAAACAATGCAGTACAGCTGATGACACAATACAGCTTTAAGTTGAGGAAATGATGTTTTAAATGCTTTCCTATACTTAAATATATATGGAAAATCATTGATAAAAACTGGTTCTTTTTCGTATTTCTATCTACTTATTTTCTATATTACAATACTTTTAAAAGCAAAGAAAATACTTGTTAAAGCAAAGAAAAGCACTAATTACCTACATTAACACAATGGCTAGTTTTTAAAATACTTCTGTAAAGTTTTTAATATTCTCCATGTAAATAAATTTTCCTAAGTTCTTGTGTGATTTTTATGATCTGAAAACTACCAATAAATTTCACTTCTCTGCACAGTGTTTTTTTTTTCTATAGATGAACTGCAATATATTTGAAAAGCATTTTTCCATTAAATTAAAAAAAATCAAGTATTACGTTTCTGAATGTCTGGTTGTTACTGTTCCCACCCACTAAAAAAACATTCCATTGCTACTCAAAAAATGTCACATTTTTTTCCCAAAACACTGTCAGAAATTCCATGATAGTCTTTTTTTTTTTAATTCTTTGCTAGGGTGGAAAGGAGTAAATTTTATGCTGTAGACCTTTGTCTTATGCAGCATTGGAATTAAAATTTGAGAAAAATAATTTTGAGTAAACAAAGAAATAAAGTGCCAAGTACTTTATTTGTAACCACAGGTAAATCATGTGTAGATCTTTTGTCTCTGGGTATGGGAAATAGAGCAGTTCCTCTTACAATTCTGAGCCAGATTCCATTAAGTTTTCCTGCATGCCCAAGTTAGCAAACAATATCATTTGCTGATATTTACTGTTTTTTTTCTTTTAATTGCAGTATCGTTGACTTATAATATTATATTAGTTTCAGGTGTACCACATAGTGATTTGACAATTATATGCATTACGAAATACTCACCATGATAAATCTAGTTACCAACTGTCACCATACAAAGTCGACAATATTATTGACTATATTCCCTTACGTTCTACCTTTCATCCCTGTGACTTATTTATTTTATAACTGAAGTTTGAACCTCTTAATCCCCTTCACCTATTTCACCCACCTCCTCACCCCCTTCGCCTACGGCAACCACCAGTTAGTTCTCTGTATTTATGAGTCTATTTCTGTTTTGCTTGTTTCTTCATTTCTTTTGTTTCTTAGATTCCACCTGTGTGTGAAATCACATGGCATTTGTCCTTCTCTGATTTATTTCACTTGGCATAATACCTTCCAGGTCCACCCATGTTGTCACAGATGGCAAGATTTCATTCTTCTTTATGGTTAAGGTATTCAGTTAATTACTGGTCTTCGCACAATTCCAAGCAATTGTATTATTTGGAGTTCTATTTTCCTTCAAGCTCAACCAGTGTTTTAACTTGCACTGTAAATCCCCTACAAATTTAGGTAAAGGAATATATACCATTGTTAAACAGGAAAAAAAATGCCCTTTAAAAAATAATTTCTTCAAAATTCTCACTAACACTAGCTCTTGTTTATTTCTGGATACAAATTTGAACATCAGAGTAAACAGTGCACAAATTCACGAGTTTTCCACGGTCTGTTGAATGAGGTGTCCTCTAATGCTTTTGTTTTTATATGCCTGAAATTTCAGGATTGTGGGCTCTACCACACCCTAACTGGTTTTTACTGACAAAGGCACACCTTTGAAAAGTATGTGGGATGTGCGCCATCACTTTTTCCTTGTTATAAAATCTCACCATTGAGTAATGATGCTTCTGTTATTTACACAATTAAATAAAGCTGTAATAAATAAATAATAATGTATTGTTTATTCTAATGGTAGAACAGTTAGTGAAAATGGCTTAAATGTCCAAATAGGAATTGTACTTTTACCAAATACCATCTTTCAAATTGAACGTGGCCTTTCTCAGCTTCAATTTTGCTTCCGAACAGGTCAGAGTTATTTAAAGGGACCAAATGGAAAGGTTTACAAACTTGACTTACAGAGTGTTTCTCTCTCTTTTCAGTCATTGCTAAATGTTACCCAATTGTTCCTTTCACCCAGAGAGAGACCGTGATGTATGGTGTGTCCACGGAGAGGCTTAGCCCCAGGGTGCCCCAGTCCAGGACATTACCCTTACGCCTCTGCTTCAGGCAGACAGGCCAGTCCCCTGCCTCTCCTCTGCTGACCTATTAACTCCCTCCAACAGTCACTCACACACATACACATATACAGCAGAAGAAAGATAAAGATATCCCCAGAAGATATTTCTCTGCAGCTGGGTACATTCATGAGACTTTTTTGACTCTGGACCCTGTGGGAGTTTCTCCAGGCTTTGCTTAATGCCTAAGCTGCCACCTTTGGTCATGAAGTCATGCTCTTTTTGATCACTGTGTGTTTTGTCTTTTTCTTTTAATTAATTCTTCCACTCCCTTTTGTTAGGAATGGGAATGGAAGGTTCTGTGATTTGGTTACCTTCTTTTGAATCTACTTCCTTTCCATCCGCACCTGACTTGGATGGGATTGTGGCTGAAAGACATTATTTTGTCCAGGTTTCCTACCACTGTTGTCCAAGAGAGGTAGTATTTGACTCCAGGCTGTCTTCCCAGCCCCACTCCCCGCTACACCAGGAGTCAGAGACTCCAAGGCTCAGAGGACTGGTCAGGTAAGCACCTGAAACCGGCCGGGCAGGAAGGAGGCACCCTGGGAATCGGTCGCTGCTCTGTGCCAGGTTCCCTGGCGAAAACCAGCCAGTGGCTTTTCTTCTCCTTTAGATTAAATTAAAATTCCCAGCACCCACCCTGGCCAGGCTGGGATTCAGGTCTGAGCAGAAATCACATGCAGATGAGGGAGGCAAAGCTGCAATTCCATACACACAGAGCGAAAGTTGTAAGCATGTCAACCAGATGCCGGGGCCGCTCAGGAGTTCTCTCTGGAACAAGGCAAAGATGAAGGGTGTCAAGTCACAAAACTAAACAGTTTAGTAACCAGTGTGATGCCCTTTATTCGAGGGACAACACTCCACGGATGGGGGAGCACGGGGCCTCACAAGCAGGGGAGGGCTCTTCCCGAGGGATTTGGGGCAAGAGCAAGCTGTGTGGAGCATGAGAAGAGGCAACGGGGAAGCAGGGCAGGACAGGCTAGGAGACCCTGGGTTTCCCCGTAAGGCTAGCAGGTCCTGCTTTCTAGGGGACGAGTTGGAGAGTTGTGTCTGTTAGGTTTCCTTGACAGGCGACCCCGTAGTGCAGGCCGACTTAGGTTTAAATTTGTGGCAGGGGGCCAGAGATTCAAATTAACTTTAACCATAGGAACAGGGCTGCTGCCCATGTGAGAAGTGAGAAGTGGAAGTTTTCCCAAGGCAGGAGCAGGCCCCCCTCGGCGTCCCGACAGGCAGCTCCCCTTCCCCGCCGGGAGCAGGGCTACCAAAGCACTCCAGGGACCCACACTGCCTGTGTGGACCGAAGGAGGAGGCAGTGGATACCTGGCTGGCTAGGGAGGAGAAAAACCTAATGGGAAAAAAAACCCACCATCCTCCACGTGAGTTTGATGTTCTGTTCAGGTAATAATTTCTCATTAAGCTACACTCTGAGCATCCCGGTACAAAACTCCTCAAATCAATCAATCAATGAATTGGTTTTTGGGTCTTTCAAGTGTCCGCTGGGATAGTGCTGTGTGAAAGTGACAGAACATCCAGCCCACAAGGTAGGGCGAGACCTTTCCATAACCAGTAGTGCGCAGGGAGGGGGGCTCGCTGGCTCATGGAGTCAGAGGCCCAAGACATCACAGAGGGAAGAGTTCATCTTTCTGCTCTGCCTTCCTCACAGCAAGGAGGCACCTCCTCCCGCTCGCCTGGGTCACAAATTGGCTGCAGCAGCTTCCAAGGTCATGTACTCACAGAAAAATAGCCAAAATTCAGAGGCTGGAAGATCACATGCCTTCTGTCGGAATGAGTCCCTGATAGATTCCCCTCTGTCTCACTGGCTGGTGTTGGTTACATCACCAGCGTAACCCGTACCCACGCCCACAGTGAGGGGCCAGCCTCCACCCCCCGCCCAGCAGCCCCCCGCCACCCCTGCGCAGGACTGCGGGGGTGGGGGTGTCTCACCAACCGGAAGGGTAGCAGGGACGTGGGTGGGGAAATTTGATTCCAGCAGCATTTAACACAATGGTTTATGCAATTCTTCCATTTGGTCAAAAGCAAATACCTTTTTTTTTTTTTAAGGAGAGACTAATCATCATTGATATTCATTCAAATACATGTAGGATATTTGTTAGCTAGGCACGTTGGTACTTAGGGCCAAGAGTAGAGAAAATAAGGATGGGCCACTAAAATATACAGTGACTGATTCTTATTAGTGTACGGTTACGTGGCATCTCCACATAGTGAGCTTAACTTTATTTTTAGCATGGGTTACCAAATTTAGCTTGCTCCAGGAAAAAGGCTAATAATTTCCAAGTGAAAGATGCCTCTTTCTGCAGTAAAATAAATAGCCCAGCACAACAGGATTCTCTGCCCAGACTGATAAATACTTCCAAGCGGAAAATCTAGTCTACTGAAACAAATGGGATCACTGAAACTTTAAAAGGATCATTATCCTTCTCCAAATACTTAACAGCTATTGAATTCAATACTGTTTTAAGAGACAGCTTTTCAATGAAGAACAACATTTGTTCTTCACCTTATTTCCCTTGGTGAAGAAAGGTGAATCGCCATGAAAGGTTTATCTGAAAACGGCCACAGGAGTTTAGTGACTGTGACGGTGAGGTGCAGGGTGGGGAGGGGGGTTTGATTTTTTGACGGGCTAAACTGTAGACAGGGCCACAAAGGAATGCATCCATGATCAACACACATTTACTCAGAATTTAAAGAATCTTAAAGTCATTTTTTTTTTGGCTGTTTTCTCAAACCTAAAAATATAATGATTATAATGATACAATGATTATAAACATGACTGAGACAACTACTTTGTCAAAAACACTGCAATCCTTCATTGGCTTAGTTTTGTAAGATCTTTGTGAAATTCGGGAATAGCTAAGGAAGTCACTGCTGCTTGCCCATGTCTGACAAAAGAAAAGTGAATTGATCTAAAGTTGATCTTTGATACAGTTTTATCATGTTTTGCTTATTTCTCTGGGATGATTGATTCTCAAAATCAGAAATTAGTATACCTCACAAGCAGCTTTTCAACAAAACTGTCTTGACTTAGTCCCTGAAGGCAGGTTTCCCTTAAACAGTTTTCCTCTGTGGAAGATACACTGGTGAATACTAAAGCAGTGTATTTACCAGAACTGTTCTCATGCATTACTACTTTTGATTTCCATAATACTGACAAATAAGGTGTGTTCATATCATTTCCACTTTATAGATGGATATGGTCCAGGCATGTCAAGTTTCCCAGCCCAGAGGTGGCACAGCTAGGTCTTAAATTTGCATCTTTGGACTTCAAAAGTTTGTTCTTTTTGAATAAATGGTTGTGACATAAATAGCAAAATGTTGACCAGAAGGAATGTTGACATAAATAGCAAAAGTGAATACCTGTGTTTCTTTCCTAAATCCATAAATGATTGCCAGGGAAGGTATTGAGAGAATGTTTGATCTCTCCTGCCTACTTTTAATAGGGAGAGCCTGCTCCTTACTCTCTCTGGTGAAGGCATAAAAACTTCCTTGGAGTCTTGAAAAATACCACATGTGGGCTTATCCCTAGATTTCTTAAAGTCCAGGAAAGATGATGCTAGCAGATACTGGCATATTTTTATTCCTTTTCTATCTCGGCGATTTTATTTTCACCTTACACCTAGTATTGACTCTACTTAAAAGAACAATGATAGGCATGCTACACGATGGTGTGGAATTAGAATATTTTCCAATATGAAGAGAATGGGTCCTCTTCATTTTATGTTATTCATGAAGGAAAGAAGTGCTAAATAAGTGAAAATAAGTGATCACACTTACATTCTCTTTTGATATGCTGTGGAGGATGACTCCAATGTGCAATATCCCTGGCCAACATTTGGGAAAGACTCTTAAGGAGGAGGAATGTGGGGTCTACTTTCTAGTCCTAGCTCTGCCACCAGCTGTGAGTTACTTCTTGCTGGATCTCAGGTGTTTCTTGTAAAATAGAGAAGTCACTGGATTATATAACTTCCAAAGGTCTTTTAGTTCTAAAATTTTAGGCTCTTAAATTCTCTCAAGAGTCTGCAGCAGTCTGTTCCCCCTTGCCACCCTCCCACCAACCGTGCCCTTTGCTACTCCAGGCAGTTATTTGTTGTTTTCCAGCCCACCACCAAAAAGAAATGACACCCTGATTTCTGTGCTAACTCCCTGTCTTGCCAATGGGTTTCAGCCCCGGGCAAGTTCACTATGGATTCAATGTGACCAAAGAAATTGACAGCAAAACGTTTGGGTGAAAGGGTTTATTACCCAGCTAGTTCTCCCTGCGGTAGGTCGAGCACTAGCATCTCCACCTTCGCCCAGAGCACTGGGCCAGCTCTCTCTATAGCACAATAATAGCTTATTGCCTAAAGATGTGCAAGTGGTAGCCTAGCAACACTTACATCATCAGGTGGTTTAAGTTCAGTGAGGATCCTGGCCATAGGAACCCCAACTTCCCCACACTCCCTAATTAGTAGGAGGGTGTGTATGTGTTGGGGTGGGTGGGTAAAAGAGATAGTTGGAACTGGTTTCTTTGTGTTACAGCTCCAGCAGGAATAATGAGCAAATGACCAAAAGATGCATAGTAACAGTGTGGTGCAGAGATGGTACTAGCCTTGGTTACCAAGACAAACAAACTTGGAGTAAATTCCAGAGAATAGTTTTTTGTTGTTTTGGGGACATATTTTCATTCATTCACTTGTTTATGTATTTATTCAACACATTCTGCTAAGTGTCAGGTACAGTGGTTGATACTGGAGACACGTCAAAAGTTTCTCTAGCTTCTAGACCTTCTAGAACTCTGAACAAGTTCATCTCATGAGCTAATTATAACCAATAACTGATAATATCCACCAAAACCTTAGCAGAGATTAAGTTGACAGCTAGAGAGGGAATTGGACATAGGAGACTTACATCCAGAATTTGAGCAGAGCAGAGAGAACAGCTAGGGAAGGAGCTCAAGCCTGAGGCTTCATTGCCCACCACTGGGATGGTTATAGGCACAAATGAATGGCATTTCCGACTCCAGACGAGCCAAACATAAACCCATGAGCTCTTTTGGGCTTGCAGATTCTCAGCATTAGGCTCAACATCAGGCTTCGAACCAAGTTCTCTTGCTGTTGGGAGTTTCCAGATTTTTGCACACTTTCAGTTTTGTGTAATGTTTCCTTGAAAATGTGGGGGAAATAAGACTGTTCTAAGAAAAACCAGGTCTTAGGAGCTTCTATGAGGAGAATGAAATGGTGTCACATAGTAGTTGTGTGATCCTAGACAGGGATTTTACCTTTTAACTCATTCTCCTCATATGTAAACAACCTCCTCATAAAATCCCAGAGATTAATTTAGGGATTAAAATGTGCACCTGGCACATATACTTAAATTTAAGTCACAGTTATTATTAAAAACAAGCATTTTCAAAATGGAGAGTCTTGCTGTAAACTTAATCATTATTCCATAATCTTCTTGAAACCCTAATGCCCCACTGTTGAACTGAATATGTTTTATCTACTTATTGTGAGTAGATGGTCGAGCAGCCAACACATCCATCAGCCATGTACACGTCGCAAGAAATTCCTGATCGTAAAAGCCCTGTCTTTAAAATAGACAAAATAAACGTTTTTCACCTGTTGGCACAATCATTGTGTATGTTCATGTCTTTCAACTAAAACTTAATTAGATTCCATTATTGAAACCAGCAAAAAGAAGTTCTTAAAAGTTCTGACTGCAATAACCAAAAACTAATTAAAATGAAAAGACACAAACAGACAAAAAGACTTTTCCTTCTTTCTATATCTTGGTTATATCATTAAGCAGATTATCTGGTTACTATGATCAACGATATGATCTTAAGAAATTCTTGCTTGGTTTACTTAGCTAGAATACTACTTTCACCTTTTACATGACCCTGTGAACATTCTATCAACAGTGGTTGAACATGTTATTTAAATAGATACCAGATCATAGGCACTTGCTTATTAAGGCAGAATGCAGAGGATGAGTACCATTGCAAAATTTGCAGATGTTATATCTCAATGTTAAATCAAGTGCTTTCTCAGGCCAGTGATGACATCAAAGATGACATAAAAAAGATGAAAGCACATGAGGGACAGAGCTAAAATCCCAGATTTTACTGAACTCTAAATTCCATTGTTTTTGTCTCTTCAAAAAGATGTTTGAATGAATTGATAAATACATAATGATTATTATTTCAAATATATAAAATGGTTAAAACCTGTACATGCATTTTCAGAAAACATTTTCACAAATGAAACATTTATTGTTATTAAAACTGTACTTTTCATGAAAACAACATCTCTTGCTGTAGTAAACAATTCGTGCATGTTCTTCTGTTACCACGGACATTTAAATTTATTATTATATTAGTTAACAGATACATAAAATTAAAGAATATAATTATTGATATTCATAGTATTACACTGAAACATTTTATAATAAGTAGAAGATGTAGTTCATAGCTCTTTGTGGCTAATCCTATGTTTGGCTTTACTCTGCTTTCAGTAACATTGTGCAAACCTGCTCAAAATTAAAAGAGGGAAAATATTACTTCAATGCATAGTGGGTTTTTTCCCCAACTCTGTGGTCTCATTTAGATAGTGTGCTGTATGCTTTTCCATGCCCGTGCTATATTATCGTAAGTCACGCAGAGTATATTGGGATTCATTAACATTGCATATGTCTGATTAATTATTAAAACATCAATATAGTCTTGAATTTCTAACTGATACTCAAAAACAATTCAAGATGTAGATCTATGATTGATAATTTTGGTATAATTCCCTTGGTAGTGAAATTGGACTTCGCTTTTCAGAAATAACTAAACATAACCAGTGTGTAATATACCTTGAATGGAGCTCAATTTTTCTTTTCTTTTTTTAATTCTTTCCATTTTTTAATGACATATCATTGACATACAATACTATTATTAGTTTCAGGTATACAGAATAGTGATTCAACATTTAAATATGTGAAATGATCACCATAAGTCTAGTTGCCATCTGTTACCATACAGAGTTATTCCAATATTATTGATTGTATCCCCTATGCTGTACATTACATTGCTAGGACTTATTTATTTATAAGTTATTTTATGGAGTTTATATCCTTTATGCCCTTTACCTATTTCACCCATCCTCCACCCCCCGACACCTCTCTGGCAACCACTAGTCTGTTCCTTGTATTTATAAGCCCGTTTTTGTTTTGTTTTGTTTGTTCACTTGTTTTATTTTTTAGATGCCACATATAAATGAAATCATTTGGTGTTTGCCTTTCTCCGACTTCTTTCACTTAGCATAGTACCCTCTAGGTGAACAGAGCTCATTTTGAATCATGGTGTAAGTATTTCAGTAGGTGGGTGAGATTGAGGTAAGAATTTACAGCCAAATATATACCCCAATGGGGTAGAGATAAAAATTCATATGGCCATGGAGGGTGACCCTTTATAGATCTGTGGAAAATGGGAGCAGTTACTAGAGGTTTAATATTTAAAAATATCCTATCGTTATGTCCTAGTGGGACAACGGAATAAAAACCTTTCTGAAAGCCTGAAAGAAATATGGGTTATAAATTAAACATTCAGGGGGATCAAGTGCTGACCATTGGCTGATAATTAAGGTCAGTCTCCCTATCCAAAAGAGAAAAGGTATGTCACTCCTTTTGGGATCTACTCTTGGGCTTCACCTAGAACAGACTACCCGTTCTTCACACATAGCAGTACAAATCGGCCCTCAGGCTTCAGGTCAGATGTAGTCCTGTGTCAGGGAGAAATTGCCACCTGCTTTTCAGTAATGACTTTATCTAACTACCCTGGACAGGGCTGTTGTGTGAGTTACTAAGTCATCGGCCCTCACCTCCAAACCTCCTCTGCTAAGCTTTGTGACATGGGGGCTGGGTCTCTGCAAACCATGTTTCTGTTTTGCCAACTGGTTCCCTGTGGGTACCCACCCCCCCCACGGCAGCAGGCGGGAGGGAGGCTGAGCCGCTGTGGAGGAGGGCTTTCCTTCTGGTGGGCTTCTGTGTGCTCCTGTGGCTGTGAGCCTCAACCTAGCCATGCCGGTCCACTCAGCGACGGCACAGCTGATCCTGGGGAGAGGGGCCCACTTTACAGTCGGAACCCTTGAGGACCGACAGTCAGCATTCCTCCTCCAGAGACATCGGCATCGCGGCTCAGCCGAATGGCACCTCCTTCTCAGAGGCCTGGGACTCAGCTCTGTGGGACTCCCCCCAACGTTTCTCTTCAGTTCCCCAAAGTGGACCGGGGGAACCATCTACTTCTGGCAGTTGCTGCCTCTGTGGTGGTTTCTGTTCTCTATTTTACCTTTTCAGCACTTTGAAACATTATACACTTAGCTATTGATTCTTTGTATTAACTTGTGCCATTTCTGTCTATTGACTGATACAGTTGTATGAGGAGAAAAGGAATGAAAACAACTCGGCTATAACAACGTGTCAACTAATAGGGCTCATACTTTTACAAAGATTCACATTTACTTGGAAGGTCAAATGGCTAAAATTTGTAATATTTTATGAAGAGGGAGTAATGTGAAAGTATTCTGAGAAGTGACTGAATCCAGTGGGTTTTCTCAGTCCTTGTAATGTGGTTTTGCTGTATTACTTATGAATATTTAATTATGCCACAGAAGGCAAGAGAGACAAATGATGCGGTAGTCAGGGTTCTCCAGAGAAAGAGAGCCGATAGGATATATGTATATGAAATAGGAATTTGCTCATGCGGTTTTGAAGGCCAGGAACTCCCAAACTGCCTGCCATCTTAAACAGGAGAACCAGAAACTCTTGGGACATAATTCAGTCTGAGTCCGAAGGTCTGAGAATCGGGGGTGTTAGTCCTGGTCTGAGTGGAAAAGCCCAAGAGCGGGAGCACCAGTGTGTGAGGACAGAAGAAGGACGTCCTAGCCCAAGCAGAGACACCACATTCGCTCCTCTGCCTTTTTGTTCTACCCCATTGGTGAGGGTGGATCTTTCTTACTCAGCATTGATTCAAATGCTGATCTTTTCCAGAGACAGCCTGCAGACGCACCCAGAAATAATGTTTTACTAGCTATCAGGTCTCCCGTTAGCTCAGACAAGTCCACACAGGCAATTAACCATCACAAATGGGATGGATGAAACTCCTCAGTGTTAAGCATAGCTAATAAGTAAGCTAGTAGTTTATGAGTTATAGGTAAATCTCATAGGATGTGTTAAAGATACAAAATGAGTAAAAAAGTAGCTTGAAAAACAAGAGCAGAATTCACAAGATATGTTAACTATAGATAGCACATTAGTAACATTCAAGACATCCTATACGAGACTAGGGTTAAACCAGGAAAAGTGTTTGTTTCTGAAAGAAAAATAAGAGACGACCAAGTTGTAAGGTACAGATCACGTGACTTCCAAATTGATAGCTAATCATCCCTAAGCTGGCTCCTCGTTTGGACCCACCCTGGCTCTATTTGTGCTCTGGTCAAGAAGTGCAGACAAAACATGTTCGTTCAGCAGGCCCCTTGGCAAGGGGCAGCCAGGCGACTTGTGCTCCCATGGAGGAAGTGCACTTTATTGACCCCAGGCACTTCCTGCTCGGGGTCTCAGACTCTCTGCTACTAGAGGGAGGAAACCCAAGGTTCACAAAGGGGGCTTCTTTCACCCTGCTTGTGCTCTGTGCTGGGGTGAATTATTCCACCTCTTGCTGTGCGTCACTGTGTGTTTTGAATTGGTTAATAAAGCATGTGATTTGGGCGTCTTGATTGTGTCTGTGAGCCTCTCTGTTCATGGAATTTTAGCATCAGCTTTGTCTATTTCTGTAGAAGGGGCAGTTGGAACTTCGCTAGGGATCGCGTTGCATCTATAGATGAGTTTGGGAGTACTGACATCTTACCAATATTCAGGCTCCCAATTCATGACACATGATATCTCTTCATTTATTCAGGTCTTTCAAAATTTTGTCAATGGCATTTTGTAATTTGTGGTGTACAAGTCTTACATTTGTTTTGTTAAATGTATTCCTAAGTATATTTTGATGGTATTGTAAATAATAACTAATAGAATATTATGTAACTATTAAAGTGCAATTCAGAAAGCTGGTATAACAACAGAAATTAATATTAGCAGTAAAGTATAAAACATTGGAAGGTGATTTTTATTTAAGGTTAAAAAAAAACCAAATCCTATGCATTATAAAATAGTTTCTATAGACCCCAAAATAAGCAAATAAACCTGTGTATAGGAGTTCTAAAGTAAAAGGAAAATGTAATTTTTCTTTTTCCACCTTTTTGTAATTTCAAACATGTCTTTATTGACAACAATTACTTTTGTCGCAAAAACTCCAAATATATAATTAAAAAAAATCCAGAGATCTAGAATTATTTGGGTGGTCAAAATAACCAGACTGGACTATTAATGATACATCCTTTTTGAGAGCTTTTGCATGTTTATTCTTATGATGCTACAAATAATAAAATTGCTGTATTTGACGTCAAATTTACACCAGTAAATTGCATAAGAATTTCTCTTGCTGAGAGCGGTGACAAATCAAAAGCTCTAGAGCCCAAGATCTCTCTGAAATCAAAAGGTTTACTGAGCCTTTACAGAGGCAGCCAGAAAGGGCCTGAGTTCTGGGATGGGGAGTTTCTGCTTTACCAGCAGCAAGGCCAGAAACAACATGCCTCCCAGACTCAAGAAACAGGGGACCTTTATGAGGGGTCTCAAAAAAAGAAATTTCTCTAAATCCACACTGGTTACAGATAGGGAAGGTGGGCAGTTGGTTAGTCCACAGAGAAGGCTCGTGGTTCGGCTGTTGATGGGGGTCAGACACTGGTCACGCACAGGGGGCTGCGGTGGCTCTGGGGCCCTTTCTCCGTGATGGTTGAGAGGACCTTCTCCAGGAGCGTGGAGATTCTGGTTAGCTCAGTCCCGCGGCTACTGCCTAATAATCTTCCCTTGTCTCTCTGCCCTTTTCTGGCCCTTATGCCACTTAATTTAGGACATTTCAAATTTTTCCTTATCAGCAGTTCTTGTAATATTCATTTACATAATGTTTAGATGCAAATTGTATCTATATTCTACTTATTAGATTGTTTTCCTTATAGATTTTTATTCCCCATTGAAGTGTATTCATACCACACGTTATTATAGATAATCCTCAGGTAGGTCAACAGTCAGTATATGGTTAAAGAAGGTGTATCAGCAGAAAACTCTACATTGGACATCACTGGAAAATAATTTTTATTTTTCATGGAGTAAATAATTCAAATTCTGGCTGCACCATATAGATCATTGACAGGACAGTCTATTATGCCTCCTGACTGTTAATTTCATGGGTATAAGAAAAAACAAACCAGCATCTCTTATATTTGCTGTCCACATTGCCTGAAAAAGACAGATATATAGTCATGTATAAAAATGATTTATGGCTGGAATCCTCCATATCCATAAAACGTGTCTCTTACCATTACTAAAAAAGTGAATTCCTGATCATGTGGAGCTGCTCCCCTCCTCTTTCTCACCAGGCTTTTGCTGCTGACCTGATAGGCTTTATGCTGGAAAGACTATGCCCCATACTTTAATTAGCTGATAATTCTAACCTACTAATTTAACTAACACTTCTTGTGAGCGTTGTTTTACTTGACACAACATTTTTGAGACTTAATGGAAAAGTGCAGGTTCTCGGCCGCGTGCCTTCATTTACTAAACCACGATGGGACCTTCAATACATGATTTAACTACTCTGTTCTTTGGCATTGTAAGGTTTTCAGCCATACCTATTGACGTGTGCTTTTTAAGACCAGTTGTCTACAAAACACCTGCTTTCCTGAGAAGGATCCTATTACTAAAACTTAGCTAGCTCTTGCCAAAAAGAGGGCTTAAATTTCTTTGGCTGGCTGGAGGCTTTATCAGACTGCCTGTCTGGTCTTTGTAGTCATTGTGCCAAGCTCGAATCTCTTCCTTCTCTTCTTTTGTTCTGGGAAGGTCCCGCTGTGAATAGCTCTCCATATTCTCTCTCAGAAGCTGGGTCATGCTGTGCCCAGCCCTGCATCTAGATCGTGCTGTGATATGCTGAGTACAATGGTTCCAGTTCCTGCTACTGTCTCAGGGGAGTCTTTTAGGCTCAAGGACATCCGAGGAGTTACAGTCTGCACCTCCTACTCCCTCCCCTATAGCTGTCAGCAAACGCTGCACCTGTCTTGGCTTCTGGTCTGGTCCCCGCCAGTAAAGGCAGGACTGGCAAAGGCGGGGCATGCTACCATCCATTCCTTTGTTCCGTGGACAGCTAGGTCCAGCTGTGCTCTCTTAAAAATAGAAATAATTCCACAGGGGAGGCCACCTGAAACTCAAAACACCTTAGGGAAAAGGAGAAGCAGAATCTAAGGTACCCAACTCTGTGACTTTGGGCTAGAAGCCACATTTCTTCAAATCTCAGTTTCCACCTCTGAAAAAGGTAGGGCAGGCTAGACCTGTTTCTTTGTTTTCTGCAGGTGGATAGAATGCTTTGGAAATCTGATGAAAGTCATGGACTTTCTCCTTGGAATAGGGCACATGCGCAAATTAAAAAGTAAACCAATAGAACCATGGACACAATCTCTAACCTCATTTTGAAGTCTTACATTCTGCAATTCCCATCTTGTCCTGGTACTTGACCTGACTTGAATGTCATCAGCGCTGATGTGTCCCTCAGGCCTCATTTCTGTGTGATGTCACACGTTTGTTTTCCATTAGTTCCGTGTAAGGGGTCACCTTTGGGCAAAATCATGAAACTGTGATGAGAAACCATAGGGTTCGATCACTGGCCGTTTCTTTTCACTTTTGAAATGTATGTCTCTTTTTTTAAAATTGCAGCAAAATATACATTAAGTTTACCATCTTAACCATTTTTAAGTGAACAGTTCAGCGGGATAACTGCACCCATCATCGTCAACCATCTCCAGAACTCTTTCATCTTCCTCCTTGAAACCCTGTCCCCATGAAACACAACTTCCCATTCTTCCAGCTCCTGGCAACTACCATTCTGCTTTCCATGTCTGTAAATTTCTGACTGTTCCAGGTAGCCCATGTAAGTGGTATCACATAGCATCTGCCATTCTGTGGATCTGGCTTATTTTACTTGTTATATTGTCCTTAAGGTTCATTCAAATACAGAATTTCATCCCGCTTTAAGGCTAAATCATATTTCATTGTATATCTGAGTCACATTTTGCTTATCTATTCACCCACTGATGAACACTTGGGTTGCTTCCACATGCGGCTCTTGCTATGAACAGATGTGTACAAAAATCGGTTTGAACTCCTGCTCTCAATTTTTTGAGGTGTGTATCCAGAAGTAGAATTGTTAGATCATATGGTAATTCAAAGTTTAATTTTTGGAGGAATTGCCACGCTGTTTTCCATAGTAGATGCACCATTTTGCATTTCCATGCACAGTGCACAAGTATCCCAATTTCTCCCCATCTTTGCCAATATTTGTTATTTTCTGCTTTTTTAGTAGTAACCATCATAATGGGTGCCAGGTGACATTTCATTGTAGTTTTGATTTAAATTTCTCCAATGATTAGTGATGTTGAGCATCTTTTCACGTGTTTATTTGCCATTTGTAGTTCTTTGGGGAAATGTTTATTCAAGTTCTTTCTCTTTTAGACTTAGACATTTACATTTTTTTCTGTGCTTTTCCCCCCTTTTCATCTTCTATGTCTTAGATGTTTTTGCTTACTTGGTAGTGCTAAAGTACATACATTAATTTTGTGGTAAATGTTAGTGTAAAAAAGTTGGGATAATTGCTTTATTTATTAATACTACTATTATTTCATTTATGTTCCTGAAATTGAAATGAGTCTTAAAAATGAGCATTAAAAGAAACTCATCTACTATCAATTATAAAATAATTCTTACCATTACCCACCCACTAATGTAGCCACACTTCAAAGACTCTATGTAAAGAATCAGTCAGGTTACTTTCATTATTTCCATTGATACCACTTCACAGGGTTAAATTTTAATTAATATTTGGATCACTAATTATTAAAAAAAGTCTTCAAAAAAAGTACACCCTGATGCAACATTGAAATTAAAACACAAATATTTCACATATTGTTACATGCCAGTCAATGCTATGAGAAACAGGAAAAACTCCAAGTGTTAATAAAAATCCCCTGGAAAACTATAAAATACTCAGAAAATAAATGACATTTGAAGCATGACATGCCAGAATTGGGGGACAAATCGAAAGCAGAATATAATGTAAATTTATGTCTTTGGATACATTTATCAGAAAGTAAGTGAGAATGAAAACATCCCCTGTCCTCTGAGATAAAACATGTGCTAGAATAGCTGCTTGGACTCAGACAGGAAAGGCACATGCTGAAGCCCTAAGGCTTGGTATTGCCTGCTATCTGGACCTTTAGTGAGAGAGAAATATACTTCTGACTTTCTTAAACCACAGGCAGTTTGGGGTCTGCTGAAGTAGCTAGCTGGGCCCATATCCTAACCAACAGAAATGTCCTTCACAGCACATTGTAAGTTTACCTTATAAAAGATAAACTCCAACCCAATGAACTAGAAGCCTCAATGGAAAAGGGTAAGCCACAACAGAAAAGAAGAAATGTTCTGGAAATTTGGGGCAGGGAAGGTGTTTTAAATAAGACACTAAAAGTACTTTACAAAAGTACTCATCGACCCCTTGGAGACCCAGCCTGTTGGGAATCATATGATGTGTCCAAAAACACTATAAATAAATAAAAAGTGTATTGATTGTGGAGACGTGCTGAGATGAGATTTAGAATTTCAAGACTTGTGTCATCAGAAAGAGCATAAGGAGGAAAAATGACAGGGATTTGACTACATAAAAATTAAGATTCTTGTTGAATGAAAGATACCACAGAAAAGGTTAAATGAGTGACAGACTAGAAGATGAGAAGATTTTTTTCAATGTGCAAATCTAGAATGTGCTTAAATACCTGGAATATACAAGGAGGCTCTAGTCAGCCAAAAAGAAAAAGGTAGGGAACTGTATTCATTTTCTGTATGCTGTTGTAACAAATGACCACAAACTTAGGGCTTAAAACAACACAAATTTATTATTTTACAGTTTTGGAGGTTGGATGTCTGACACGGTTCTCATTGGGCTAAAATCCAGGTTTCGGGAGAGGTATATTCCCTGTACATATGCTAGAGGAAAATCCATTTCTTTGCCTTTTCCAGTTTCTAGAGTTGCCAGCCTTCCTTGGTTCATGGCCCCTTCCTCCCTCTTCAAAGCCAGCAATAACACATGAATCCTTTTCACACTTCCTCACTCCAGCCTCCTTTTCTGTCTTTCCTTTCTACTTTTAAAGCCCCTTGTAATTACACTGAGCCCACTCAGATCATCTAGGATAATCTCCCTATTTTTAAGTCAGCTGACTAGCAACCTTAGTTACATCTGCAACCTTAATTCTCCTTTCCCATGCAAAGTTACATATTCATAGGTTCCAGATATTAAGATGTGGCTATCTTTGGAGTCACCATTATTCTGCCTGCCAGATACACACCAGACCAAAAGACAAAGGATATGAATTTCCAGAAGGGGGAACACTAATGCTTAACAAATTATGGTCAGAAACAACCAGCATAATGATCTTATGTGTCATCTGGAAGTTAATTAATTTATTCAATCAGAATATTTATTAAGCAGATAACATGGGCTACATTCCTATGGAAAGGCAAAAACACAGAACTTCAAGTGGTCAGCCATAGACCCCATTGGAAACCCAGCCTGTTCCGGGTCATAGGAGGTGTCCAAAACACTATACATAAAAAGTATATTGATTGTGGACCTGCCAAATGAGAAGACAATGTTTAGAATGTCAAGAATTTTGTCCTCATTTGGGAGTGAACGCGACACAGTTTTTAATCTTTCTCATCGCTGTGCAAGTTACCTTCACAAATTAAGAGAGGTCTCAAAACATTAAAAAAAAATTCCAGTATTGTTTCTGGGCTGTCTTTTTATCTTAACTAATATCCTGCTTTCCCTTAGAGACATCTAACTTTAAATTGACCCAGCACTGAAAAATATTCTCAGTATCAAAATGCATTCTGTAGAAGTGACCAGAATCACCCTTTTATTTACAGATCCAAGATACATTTAGCAGAGCTCTATCGCCAGCCAAGGCAGGGCTGAAAGTCAGGGTTATTTTCTGAACTTCAATTAAATAGATTACATTCAACTGGAGCATAAACGGGGGTCATTATTTTTAAAGTTGAGTTGAGAGAGGTTGCAAACAGGGGAGACACCTGAAGATCACAGGAAAATATATCTTTGTGTCAGATCTCTAAAGAGCTGGGCTTTAATTTCTTTTTTTCCTGGAAGTAGTGCCTGCCCAGAATCATATATCTGGCTGTAATAATGAGGTTATGGACTTTACATACTGAAAAAATATCTGAAAAAAAAATATTACTTTGAACTTCCACTGTATTCTTCATCTAAAGACATTCTCATCATGAGCTAATTAAATCTCATGGATTGGAAATGAAAGGACATCCTCATGTTATCAAAGGGAATGATTTTGACAGGTTAAATGATAGAGTGGATAGTTATTCTAACTAGAAGGAAGTAGAGAAATGGGGCAGAAACATCTTGCATTTGGTGAATAATGTAGATTCTGGGAATGAAGCTTAAAGGTTCACATAAGGACCATCCACTAATGTATAATTTTAGAAGGGTTGCATCTAAATATTGCCAGATATATGGAAAATAATATCCTCAAAAATTCTCAGGAAAGGCCATCCTGTGACTTTCCTTAGCTAACTATTCTGGTGTCTTTACCAAGTAAGTTCTTGATAAAATACATTCTTGTTTTCAACTACATGCCTTCTATTGCTTTTGTTTTTGTAAGACTTTATTGGGGTATAATTCATGTACCATATATAATTCACCAATTTTAAAATTACCAATTTGAAATGTACACTTCAATGGTTTTTAATATATTCACAGATATGTGCAACCATTACCACGAACAATTTTAGAACATTTTCATCATCTCGAAAGCTAACACCGCTTAGCTATCACTGCTCTCTCTATCCCCCCAACATGCTCCAAATCTAAATAACCGCTAAATCACTTTCTGCCTCTATAGATTTGTTTATTCTAGACATTTTGTATACATGAGATCATATAATAGGTGGTCTTTGTGTCTGGCTTCTTTCACTTGGCATAATGTATTAAAGATTCATCCATGTTATAGCATAAATCAGTATTTAATTGCATTTTTTAGCTATATAATATTTCACTGCATAGATACAATTTATCCATTCTTTTCACCCATCATTTATCCATTCATGAACCGACAGACATTTGAGTTGTTTCTACCTTCTGTCTTATGAATAATGCTGCTGTGAATGCTCAAGTACAAGTTTTTGCAAGTATACATGTTTTCATTTTTGGGGGGTATATACCTAGGAGTAGAATTGCTGGGTCATATAGTAACTCTGTGTTTAACTTTTTGAGGAACTGTTGACTATTTTCTGAAGTGGTTCCAACATTTTATTTCACCAGCATTGTAAAAGGGTTGGGAATTCTCCAAGACCTTCCCCATATTTGTTATTCTCCTAGGGGGCACTTTTTTATTGAGGGGAAATTCACATAACATAAAGTTGACATTTTAAAATGTAAAGTCAGTAGCACTTAGTACATTCACAATATCATGCAGCCATCACTTCTATCTTGGTCCAAAACATTTTTATCACCCCTGAAAGAAGACTTTGTACCCATTTATCAGTCACTCCCCATTTCCTCCTCCCACCAGCCCCTAGTGACCAATGATTTGCTTTCTGGTTCTATGAATTTGCCTATTTGGAATAGTTCATATTGTCACAGACTGAACTGCCCCAGCCCCAACCCCAAAGCCATATGTTGAAACGCTAGTTGCAATGTGACTGTATTTAGAAAGAGGGCCTTTAATGAAGAGATTAGTGATAAATAAGGTCATAAAAGTGGGGTCCTAATCTGATAGGACTAGTGTCTTTATAAGAGAAGGAAGAGTCAGCAGAGACCTTCCTTCTCCGTTCATGCACACACACAAGAAAGGCCATGTGGAGGACACGGGGAGAAGGCGGCTGTCTCCAAATCAGGAAGAGAGGCCTCACCAGAAACCAAATTTTCCAGTACCTTGATCTTGGACTTCTTGCCTCTGGAACTGTGAGACAATTCTGTTGTTTAAGCCACCCAGCCTGTGGCATTTTGTTATGGCCACCTGAGTAGACTAATACACAGATAAATGGAATCATACAATATGTGGCCTTTTTTGTGACTCCTTCCTTTCACTTAACATGTTTTCAAAGTTCATCTATGTTGTAGCATGTGTCACTAACTCATTCCGTCTTATGGTTGAGTACATTTCAGTTGTATGGACATTTGAGTTTTTCCATCTTTGGCTATTGTAAACGGTGCTGCTATGAACATTTCTGAGCAAGTATTTGCTTGAACACCAGTTTTCAATTTTGGGGGGAATATGTCCTGGAGCAGAATGGCAGAGTCATATGTTAATTCTATGTTTAACTTTTTGAGGAACTGTCAGACTTGTTTCCACAGTGGCTGCACCATTTTACATTTCCAACAGCAACGTATGAGGTTTCCAATTTCTCCTCATCTTCACCCACAGTGATATTTCCCCTATTTTGGATTATAGCCATCCTACATGGTGTGAAGTAGTGTCTTATTCTGGTCTTTTTATTTGCATTTCCTTGATGACTAATGATATTTAGGATCTTTTTCTGTGTTTATTGGCCATTTACACATCTTTTTTTTGAAGAATGGTCTATTCAGATCCTTTGCCCATCAATTTAGGATTATTTGTCCTTTTGTTGTTATTTGTAAAAGTTTTTTTTAACATATTTTGAGTAATAGATCTTTATTAGGTGTATGATTTGCAAATATTTTCTCCCACTCTCAGATGGTCTTTTCATTTTCTTGATAATCCTTAAAAGTATAAAAATTTTATCCAATCATCAATTTTTTTTTGTTTGGGTTTTGCTAGCATGTCTAAGAAACCATTGCCGAAATCACTCTCATGTCTATGTCCTCTTCTGAGATTTTAATAGTTTACGCTCTTGCATTTAGGCCCTTGATACATTCTGAGTTTCTTTTGTAATGGTATGAAGTATGGATCCAAATTTACTCTTTGCATGCAGATATCCAGTTGTCCCATTTGTTGAAAAATTGTTCTTTCCTCCATTGCCTGGCATGCTGGTTGGTAATCAATGGACCATAACTGTGAGTTAGTATTTCTGGACTTTCAATTCTATTCCTTTAGTCCCTGTCTGTCTTTATGCAAGAGCCTTGAATAAAGGCACATTCTTGAATACTGTACCTTAATAGTAACTTTTGAAATCAGGAAATATTAGTCCTTCAATCTGTTCTTTTTTTGAGATTGTTTTTGGCTGGTCAGATTCCCTTGACTTCCACATGAATATCAACCCATAGCATCCACATTATTTCCATATGGGTAAGCCTGTCAATTTCTACTAGAAAAGCAGCTGGATATTTGATAGGGATTACTTTGAATCTGTAGCTCTGTTGTGGGAGTACTGCCATCTTAACAATGCTAAATCTTCCAATCAGCGACACAGGATGTCTATTTATTTAGGTCTTCTTTAACTGTTTTCAATATTTTATAGTTTTCCATATAGAAGTCTTACATTTATTGTGTTAAATTTATTCTTAAGTACTTTATTCTTTTTGATGTTATTGTAAATGGAATTACTTCCTTATTTTCAGATTATTGCTCAGTTATACAAATATAATTGATTTCATATATTGATTTTGTATTCTGTAACCTTGCTAAAGTCTTTCCTTTGCTCTAGTAGTTTCTTGTGAATTCCTTAGTATTTTCTATATAGAAGGTCATGTCAACTACAAGTAGAAATAGATGTATTTTTCCTTTCTATACTGGATAACTTTTTAATTAATTTATTTATTTTGCCTAATTACCTTGCATAAAGCTTCCAGTGCAATGTCAAACAGAAATGGTGACAGCAGACATCCTTGCCTGCTTCTCCACATCTATATTAAGATGCCTATTTATTAAATTGTGCAAAGGAAACAGAATTCAAATCCATGTTACTCTGTTATTTGAAATCAAACATGAATATACTTTACAAACATTTAATTCTTAGCAAAGAGACATCTTCAAGCTTGAGAGGTTCTAAAACAGCTATTACTTGTAGTTTACCTATTATGGAGGCCTTGGGATAAGTGCTTTCTGTAGGCTATCCCCTTTGGTTCTCAAACAATCTTCTCAGTAGGCACTATTATTAATCTCCATTTCTATTTGTAGAAGCTGGGGCCTAGAGATTACAGAGGTATCAAGTTTTTTTCCCCCTACCCAAGATTTGTTTCTCCCCATTTTCTGTTAACATTTCCACTCCTTAATGCAAATCTACCTGACTCCCTGTAACTCTGGTATGGTTGCAGTATCTTGCCCTGCTGCTCAGAGAATGTGAACAAGTAACCTAGGATCAGGTAATCTCAGAATGATTTTCATGGGGTTATCATGGATTTTATATTCAGAAGTTGAGAGAGAAGCTTTCTTTTTTTCTCTAGGGTCATTCCATGGAAAGATTGAAGTCAGGAAAACAATCTTCTCTTCCTCTACATTTTGTGGGGGATCCTGACTGTAATCCAAGAGAATGAGACAAACACGGAGAAGCAAAACCAAGAGATCAAGAAAAAGATACTATTTTTTGACTCTGAGGCCAGATCCTTCTCTAGAGTGGATAGTAAGTAACTCATCTTTGCTAACTTGTTTGAGTTTTGTTATTTGCAACCAAGAAAGCTAAGGAGCTTACCCATAATTATACAAGTAAGAAGGTTGTGAAGCTGGTTTTAAATCTATGCCTGTCTGGCTTCAAAGTTTGTACTTTAGCTTCTATGGCAATGAGCCAGATATTTTATGTTAGTCAACTAACAGAAAGAAAGGGTATGAAATGTGTATGATCACAACCAACAGACCTACTGTATATAACCCCAAGTATTAAAATTCACGTGTAAGTTGTGGGGAAGAGCAAAACTGCACATCTTTTCCAAGAACAAAATAAAGCATTTCCTTGTCTCCAAGAAGAAATCACCACAGACAGTAATACGAGTTCATAGCAGAGTAACTGAATATTTCCTATGACTTTGCGTATAAATACCTCCATCTAATCTGAATGATCTGATATTGCAGATGGAGGCAATGACTGCCAGTGATTTATGGTTGAAGAATAATTGATAATTAAGTGGCACTTAACACTTAGTAGAATTTGACCTGTGCTTCTGGGTCCACATATTATTCTTTATGTTGCTGGTGATATAATATTGCAAATCTCAAGATATAAGATCTCTATCCTTCACCCCTTTCATGATCCATATATGTATCTCCAGTTGAATGACTATCATTTGCAATCATGTAATATTCAAACGTTCTTATTATAAGTTAACATTTAAATAAATATAACAAAAACAATTGTAAGTACTAGTAGAAAAATGCAAATATAGATATACATAGTTTTCCATACATTCACACAGATATCTGTTACCTATTTTCTCAAGTAGTCAGGCACCACATAAAAATTTACCTTGAGGTCCAAAGTTACAGAAGCCCAGTTGCTGTTTGGGGTAATAAAAGTAGAAATTAACAACTAAAGCATATTAAATAAAGACTTGATGATTAAAAACCACCTTTCTAAATATATCTTGGGTGAAATAGGAAGTATCAATAGCAATTTCAGGATGCTTGAGCATAACAATAGAACATTATAAATCTAAATTCGTAATATATGAGTAAAGCTTTTCTTAGATGCAGATTCATGGACTTAAAATTCTGTATAACTAAGTAGGAAGGAATGAAAACAATGTAGCAAAACCTTTAGCTCAAGAAATTGGAAAAGAGAACAGCAAAACAAACCTAAGGAAGGAACAAGAAAGTACTGATAATAAATAAAAGCACAGTTAATACATTAGTGTATGTGTATTATTTTAAACAGAATTAATAAATTGAAGATTGATTCTTTGAGGAAAGATAGGCAAATCAATACCTAGTCTAACAGGAAGATGATACATAATTTCTTTGCTCTAAATGTAATAGGCAGGACTTAATGATTTTTGTCTGATTATAAAAGCAATATATGTTCAACAATAACAATGAAAATTAGAAAATACAGGCAACATAAATGAGACAATTCTTGATAGCTGGTAACTAAACTTATTGTGATGATCATTTAACAGTGCATATTAATATCAAATCATTATCTTGTATACTTGAAACTAATATGTCAGTTATACCTCAAAAAGAAGAGCTCATTTCATAGTTTGATCCCCCATTTTACTTTCAACATGTTTGTTTTCAATTATTTTTCTCCCACAGCATCATCACCCCTTACCCACTGATATGCCCAGTTTCTAATCAGTTGAGACTTTTCATCTTAGACATAACCTTGAAAAGCTATTTCCATCATTCCTCTGTGCTGTCATGTCTATTCTGACCTTGACACTTCAAATCCACAGCTTTCAAATCCAAAACCTTCACACCTGGATGACTACAGAAACTTCTCAGCTGGTGTAACTGCTTCCACTTTTTGGTCCATCTGGCACTCTGTCCATCGGGAGCTGTCACCCTAGGGTTCAAGAAAGCAGCCAGTGTTAAAATCTTGGCCAGGCAGGCTTAGGTATGGGCTAGTCCAGTCTTGGTTAAATATCCACACCTCTCTTTCTTCTCACGCTCCCATTTCCTGCTCCTGTCTCCCACTAGTCAGATGCCACTGGAAGCCAGGGACTCTGGATGGTTCAGTTTCTTCATCGGCACAGTCAGCGCAGAGGCCGGCAGAGCGGGGAAGAGCAGCCGGAGGGCCGCACAGAGAGGAACCAGCATGCCAGCGGCCCCCTTCCTCTCCCTCTCTTCCCCCAGAGATAATGTGGCCACCGAGAAATTCTCTCTTTTTCCTGACTACGACAGACTCATCCTGAAGCCTTGCCTTTCCGTGTACTGTTTTCTGCGGCAGAAATTCCCTCATCACATTTCTTTGCCTGACAAACTCCTACTTACTCTTCAAGATCCGGCTCAAATGTCATTACTCACTTTCACTTACAGACATGCACAGGCAGCAAAGTCCTAAGAACGTTACAAATAAAATTAAGGCCAGGTCCTCCATCTGCCTCTTACTGGTTGATGACTTGAAGTGAGGCACGTCTCTCTGATATTAAGTACACCCCCACCCTCCTTTTTTTTTTGCAAAATATGAATGGGAATACCTGTCTTGCCATCTCTTTCCCGGGGAAACTGAAAAGAACAGTGAGATAAAATGTTCTCTAAAATGCAAATCATTTTACCAATTTAATTTTATTGTTGTTCTTACCATTGCTGAGAGATTTCCCCCCTATTTATTGAGATCAATCACCGTGCAGAAGCCAACTTCAGTGCAACTGAAATACTAATCCATACCGTTACCCCTCCCCTCCCCTGTTTTTTTTCTATAGCTCCCTTTTTTCTCTTCTGTTTCCACCCCCTTTTGTGACTTACTTGTTTGTACACTGAACTTAGGTATCCCGGGACACTGCTTGACTTTGCAGGTACATTTCACAGTCAAAGAGGATAAGTCATTTAATAACGGGGGTGGAATCCGAACAAAACAAAACTCTGCAATCTAAATTGTAAAGTTTTGGGGATTTTAGAAGCTGGGAATTCAGTGTTAGGGTCAAAATAGAATGCATTGCAGAGCGAGGACACGGGGCCAGGTTGGGCTACCTTTCCCCGGGCAGCCCGCGCCAAAACCCGCGCTTGACGCCGGAACCCTAGACAGGCGGACGCGGTGGTGCGCCCGGAATTCAGGGAGAAAGCACAAATGGGGAAGACTACAACTCCCGACGTGCATGGCGGCCAAAGCACATTTTACCCCGCTTGCCTTCTCATTCTTTTCCATTCTCAGGACAGAGACAGCTGTCTACGAACGGCGTAGTAGTAATTACAGAGAGACTGCAAGCTTCTGTGGCGGCGTAGGGACAGTGAACAGCTCACGGAAGGCCTCTCACTGGCAGGGTGGCTAGCTCCGGCATTGCGGAACCCGCCGCCCGACTGGCGGGGTTTCTATGGGGACACCAATTATGGCTGGACGCTATGGCGCGGCAGTTTAATTCTCCGGTGGCGGCTGATTGAGCTGGACGCGATGGTCTTGACCGGGCTCATCAGGAAACTCGGTAATAGTCTTGAGTAGCTCCTCGCGCGAGTCGCCCTCCGGCTGTGGCCGCTCGCTGAGAATGGCCGTGTCACGTCTTCGAGGCACGGCCTTTCCGCGGCTGCTTCCTCTCGTCCTGGCCTCGCCAGGGCACCCCCCCGGGACCCGTCTCTGACTCTTTGTAAACTCTCAGTTCGCTTCTCGAATGCACCAGCGGCCTTTTTGTGAAAAAATTGGTTTATGTCCTTCTTCACCCCGATCCCAGCAAAAATAGCGAAGTTTTAGGGTGAATTCCGGGTGGGCGTCTCTTTGGAGTCAGGAAATAGCTTTGTGCTGTCCCTTTTTGACAGGTCATCAGCTGGCCGAGATCAGGGAACGCGCTCTCAAAAATATCCTCTGCAAGGTTGAGCACAACTTAATCTGCTGCGCTGATCTGATTCAGGAGAGGCTACTTTTTCGCCATTTGCTGGAATGGTTCAATTTCCCGTCTGTTCCCATGAAAGGAGAGGTTCTGAGCCTGTTGAACAGACTGGTTAAGGTAGGATCATTTTGAAATAAAATTAGAAGAGTGAGTGTTTCATAGTCCTATAATTGTAGCATTTGGTGAAAAGTTAAACAGTTAAAAATAAACTTAAAACCACCGGAGATGTCGACTTTTATTTCATATGCGTATAGGATGCTCACTCTCCTTTTCTGTTATTTATGATGCCGAATCTCACCTTGTCTCTATTGTGCTCTGAACAGACACAGGACTTAGGAGTTCTGCTGTGTTCTGATATTTGGAATCTTCTTTGGAGATTAATATTTGTCATTCTGTTTTCCCTTTATGTTCTGTTACTAACATGTTAACAAATTAGATACATCTGGATGAAAGAGAACATATTTGAGATAAAGTTATGGACCATGATTAGTAGATAGCACAAGTAAGTTGCTTTTCTCATATCTGTTTTTCAGATTTATGTCCCTCAAGAGTAGTTAGTCATCAGGGTCAATGACAAAGTGCAAGCTTAGCTTTCAGAACTGTAAATCACTATGCATTCCTATGGGAGTTATTTGGTATCGTTGACTGGTTAGTAGGAGAGGATAGAGTGAGTCAGTGGGTGAAGTAATCCATTTACTAAATCCAAGTAGGAATTGATAGAGTGCATTTCTAGTGTTCAATGTCTGGGCTTTTCTCTCAAGTGTTAACAGTATTTTATGTATGCCTCTATAAGTCTTTGTCCCATTCATGGAAGTTCTTTTCTTTTTGGGTATACTGATGTAAAATTTATTGTTTAAAAAAGAAACATATGGTATACCAAAATAATTTCATTCTTTGATGGCTGTAAGATAAAGTCTAGAGATTCTGATGCTTATGTTTATTCTCGAGCCTCTCTTCTTATTTCAGTATCCCCCAGCAGTCCAGCATTTGCTTGATCTTGGTGCAGTCGAATTCTTATCTAAACTTCGTTCTAATGTGGAGCCCAATCTACAGGCTGAAATTGATGGCATTCTGGATGGACTTTTTATCCTTCCTTCGGAAGATCCTGTACTACATCCTGCATCTTACCAAACCAATCCAACTGGTAACTCTTTGGAACCAATATTTTGCGTTGTTAAAATAGAAGTATATTGGGTGTAGTGGCCCATTTTAAGGAATAGGACCTTAGATAAAACAACAACAAAAATCAACTTATTTTTTTGTGTTAGCTGACATGAGCTCGACCTTTTCCTCCTCCCCTACGGTTATTCAGAGTAGGGCATTGGTGTTTATTGCTTTTTTGGTCAAGGGACCTGGAAGATGCCAGTGATTTTCTCTTGGTGATAGATTTATCTACTAGTTTAATAGATTATTTCCTTAACAATAACAACAAATTTTCACCACGTACTCATTATTATGTGCCAGACCTCATTCTGAATGTTTTGTACTCGCATTTTTGGACTGTGTTCTTCACGTAGGGTATGATGAGACTTGCTCTAGTTCAGAATTCTGTTTGGCTCCAATCAGAATGAGCTATGCATGGTACTCTGGTTAAAATCAGAGTCAGAGAGACAGGGATCAAGTCTCAGTTCTGCCCCAAGTTGTGTGACTCAACTAAGGTACCTCATCCCTCCAGGCTTTAGTTTTCTCATCCAAAAATTGGGACAATAAAAAGAATATTTTACAGAATAGTTGTGAGGATTAGACAAGACACTGCCTCTACAGTGCTCAGAGTAGGGCCCGGCATATACGTAGTACAGAATCGTGGGCTGCTTTTGTTGTGTTCTTATTGTTACTTAATGGTATAGCTCATGCAGGGCATCTGGGCTGAAGAAAAAAAATGCTCATGAAACATATGTGACTGAGCAGTAAATGTATAAAAAAGTGTTTCTGTTTAATCTGTTAGAACAAATTTCTCTCTACCAACGCAGTACTGCTGCTGTGGCGTTCTGCGTTAACGTTAACAAGAACCTCCCAGCAGCTGCCAGCCTAGAGTTCTTGTGTGATTATAATTCTTAACAAGGTATTTTATAATTTCTGTCTAAGCTGTAACAATTCAAGTAGCATCTTAAATTATTATTTTTCAATCTGGTTCCTTGTACGTGAGATTGGAAGTATGGTCTAGTTTTTAGTTATCTGTATTAATTGAGGAACTATTGGCATGCAAACAGACGATTACAAAATTCAGTTTTAGCTTTTTGCTCATTTCATTCTCATTGCAGCTGAACTGCTGGCTAAGTAATTGTGTGTGACAGAGACTCATCAGAGGTACTCATAGTGCATGGCTCCTTTGTTCCTGACAGCCTTTAAAAAAAGATATTAGTGGAAATTAAAGTGATCAGGAACTATATAATTGGAGTAAAAGAGGAGGGAGACGGACTAAGAAGCAGAGATGAACAATCCTTGAGTAAATACTTTGTAACAGAGTCTTTATGTACATTGTGGATGTTCTCATTCTAACAAATTTATTAAATAGTAAAAGAGAGGGGGAAAAAAATCCTCAATCCTAAATTGGCTCAGCATTCTTTTTTTTTTCCTCTTGTAAGGCAGACTATTCACAGAAAAAAGCTGGGTTATTTTTCTAGTTTTCTAAATGATTCAGAAACTTAAAGAGAAAACCATTCATATTTGAAAGAGTAAGTTTCACTTTGAACAAATAATGAATCAGTAATACAGTAATATGTATTTTCTTTACAGAATTGCCACAACAGCCTGAAACCTTAACAGGATATTTTCCTCAAGACAAAAGTAATTTCCAGCAGATGGAAGCGCGTCCCCAGCCAATGGGTGTGTATCCATAGGAAAGTAGCTCCTGTTGACCTGGTAAATCCGTCAACTACTTTTCCTCGTTGTTGCGAAGACATGTGGTCAAACTTGAATGTTTCAGGACCAAACTAAATGTTCATTTTCTTCAAATTAATTTAGGATATAGTCTAAATGGTAAAATTTTATGTTATGCTGACTGCATTTGAGCAACTGTATAGGTAGGTGGTAGCAGTGGCCATCGTATTTGGTGCTTATCAAACACAAATTCAGTCTGGAACTGTGCCTTGTACTATACATATGTCATCTCACTTATTCTCCAGCTCACTAAGTGGTACCATCCATCAGTTACTCAAGCCAGAGACTCAGAATCATCTTTGTTTCTTTTTTTTACCTTTTCCCCAAATTCCAGTTGATTAAGGAGTTGTGTTTCAGAGTCTCTCCCTCAGTCTCAGCCAGGTGTTCTTGTGTCTGCTGTATGTGACCCTTGCTCACATGCTACCTCCTGAGAAACCTTCCTGAGGACTAGCTAGGGATTGCTTTCTGTGCTGAGCTTTCTTCTAACACTATCATGATCTAAAATTACATGTTTATTTACTTCTTGTTTGTCTCCCTCATTATAAGCTTAATGATAGCTGCTAACACTGCTTTATTCCCAATGTGTGAGCAATGCTAAACACATTACACACTCAGTGTATAGTCTTTGAATGAATGAATGAATCCTCATGGAGTCCCAGTATGATTGACCTATTAGTATCCCCCTTTTACTGATGAGGACACTGAGGCTTAGAAAGGCTAAATCCTTTGCTCTACATGATGCAGTTAGGGAATAACTATGTAAAGCATATACCTCACATTTTATCACCTGTGTAGTTGAAATGAAAAGGTTGTGTCTGAGGGTTTATCTGCTGATGTCAAGTATTCAGTGTAACTCAGTTTGGAAGCCCTCTCATTAAAAAGCTTTCATGGAAACTCTCAGGTTGAATAATGCATAAGAAACTATGGAAAATTTGTTCACCTGTTAAAATGTGCTGCCTTTCCTTTCTGGAAAAGTTTTGCTAGGTTTGTAGGGAGCTTTGGTTCTGAGATGGTAGTTCCTTGTGCTTGTGACTGAGAGCTCAGCTGAGTGACAGTGAGAGTTCTTTGAAAAGAGGGAGTAGCTCCAGGGCTGGGGAGGATGGGTACTTGTGTGAAGCCCTTGAAACATTAAGGACAATTGAGGTTGTAATGCTTTATGTGAGCTGCAGTTTGTGGATTGGTGGTGTGGCTTATTTGGACACATTTTTATGTGTGCAGTGTAAGCCTATCCCTATCCTTCCCTCCACCCACCTATTGCTCTTCTCTTAGGAAGTAAACTCTGCTTTTATGTTAGCACTTTTGAAAGAAGCTACTGTGCTATGTTTGGGAATTTAACAATACTATTATTTGAATTTAACGATTCCATGCTCAGTTTAAAGCATTTGGCAGAGACTCTTTGCCATTTGGAAGGGCCTCTGTTGATATAACTTGTACGACATAAGATCTGCTAAAAATAATTTGAATGGGGTTAGTTTAAAATTGTGTGGCTTCTTGGGTTTCTTTCAGTCTTGTTTGAGCGCTGATACTTGATCTTCAGCCTTATGGTCTCCAAGTCATCTGCAAAGAGATTTAAACATCTAATACCATTTAGGATATTTGAACTTGACTAATTATAGTATATTATTATGTTTATGTCACTTTTAATTTTTGCAACTTAAGATTTCCAAATGCCTCTTCCTTTTATGTTCAATTTAAGTTCTATGTTCTGGTTAGCCACAGGGCAAAATAGAAAATGTAATTGGAACACTAAATGTCATTCAATATTGATTTGTTTTTAATGCCTTTCTAATAATCTATGAGTTCTATGTAAATTATGAAAAGAGAGTTATGTTATTTATTTTGTGAGGGAACAAATTTGCAGCTGACTGTGTTTCCTAGACTTTAGGTTACTGTCAGATGTAACATTATTTTGGGGACTTGTTTTAAAGGTGAAGCCTTACTCTTAAACCTGTCAACATTGTCTTCTTTGATTCCTTAAATTTTGCTATATTCCATTAACAGTAAATCAGACTGTGAAGTGTTTGCGGTTTTCTACATTTCCTTGGCTCCCCTTGACCACAACAGACAGACATGTTCTCTCCTCTAATGAAAGGTACAGTGCCTGATGCATTTAAGGTATTTTGGTTCATTTATACCCATTAACTCTGATAGTTATTATGTCTTATTTTCACCAGGTAAAAAAGATACTAAGGGGCTGTGAAAGGTAGTAGTGGGAATTTGTGAATGATGTTCAGTATTTCTAAAAGCAAGCCAGAAAATTTCTTGCCTTTCATCAGCTGAACACATCAGGTTTCTTTTCTGTGATTGGAACCTTCTGTACTCCTTGGTGACGTGAGTCATCTTGTATTGACCAGATTTTCTGGTTGGCCATTGCTTATGCCCTTGGTTAATAAAAATGGAAAAATTAAATATAAATACAGTCTTTGTAGTAGACAGTGTATTTCAAAATATGGGCTCTGTTAGAAAAAGGTTGGGGACCACTTATCTAATCTTATGTCATGGATATTAATTGGTCATTACTCCCAAAAGTAGATAGCCAATGTACAGAAGTTTGGAGAGTATTTTAATGTTTAGTTTCATTTTTTGCTGAAACTTTATTTTCAGTGAATACAACAACAAATGAGTCACCTGTCTTTTTTGGTGAGAATCTGGTAAATAAAAATCAACTTGCTTGAGTTTGGGCCAGGTACAGGCAGATGCTATTAAATGATTTGAATGATGGCACTTCCAAGCATCAGTAAATTCCCTTGGAACAACATATTGGCGAAGCAGAGTGGACACGGGAAGGGGGCAGAGGGTGGTTTTGATCTGTCAGCTTTGAATCCGTCCCTGAGGAAGAGGCATGGTTTCTAGTGCATACCTCTGGATAGTGATGGTGCACTGGACCTGGGCTGAGAGAGGGGTTTTGGTCTCCTGGAATGGAAGGTGAACAGCTGCTGCATACCTGGAAGGGCAAACACTGAGAAGCTGAGGGGTGTCCTCTGTTTGGGATAAGAGGGGAGTCCCAGCTTGATTCGCCTTGGTCAGGGAAGAGTAGTAAGGAATCTGATTCCTAGAATTTAACTCTATATTTACTATTATTTTTTTTCTCTTATCTCATCATTCATTTAGCAGATTTCACTGAATTCTGTGCCCTTTGACCTCATTGATCTCATTTTGTAGCGTCGTTTGACAGTCTGTGGGCATATGGTGGTGGACACCGTATAGTCCCTGCTCTTGAGGAGGTTCTAGTGGGACATATGAAGTCGGCACACAATTACCATAGTGCCGGATATAGGCAGATGGAGGAAGCGCCTCCCAGAGTTATTTACTGATTAAGGGGAAAGGTTGAGCAGGCATCTCAGGGAAGTGCTGTCTTGGCTGAGACCTGAGGGACTGTGAATCGGGTCCTTGTGCTTCTAGGTTACTTAGAATCTGGAATAAATAACTTGTAAAAAATAAGTAATACTGTATTTTGTAGCTCTTTGAGAAGTAGTAATCATACTTTAATCTGGAATACCTGTGAGCTGTTGAAGGATGTTATCATGCAAGATTTTCCTGCTGAGATTTTTCTTCAAAGGTCAAAAATTGTTCAGGTGGGTATCATTTGTAATTGTTTTAGATTTTGAAAATGAAACATTTTGCAGAGTAGAAGTCTTTGGAAAGAAGATGTGCATGACTGTATTTAAATAAATGAAGTATTTGGTTATTTAAACCAAATTTGGCTACTTATTCTCTAATTTATTTGGAAAGTGATAGTTCTTCTGATAGAAGGTAGTCTCAGTTGACACACGCAGTCCAGTTTGAGCACTTGAATTGGCCATTTCCTACAAGGGTCATGTAGGGTAGTATAGGGTCACCTACAAGGTAGTATAGGCTGAAAATTGAAGTTGGGCAGCAGTAACCCTTCTTAACAGCAAGAACATTGTCACTTTCCGAGTAGATACTGGGGAACTGTGGTAGTAGTGAGCAGGATAGATAGATTCTTTGCAGTCTAGTCTATTGCTTGCATAGTAGAGAGACTGGGATCGTGCACATCTATATATCTCGTGATGCCACAGCAACCTTGCTCCGCAGTCACAGCTGGAATGGACACCCCTGAATGGCAGCTACTAATATATACTGTTATAGTTGTCAAATGGTAGCAGAGGAAGAGCTGTTAATTAACTACAAGTGTCAAATTGATTTAGCTGTTTGAAATGTAGAAGGCTTGCTGTGATTTTTAATAATCCCTGTCTAACTTAATGCCCTGGATGGGGAACAATTCCTGTCTTCTCTGAGAATAGGTACTCAACTAACAGATTTTAGATATAAGAAATACTGACTATTCTATTTAAAGTTTATTATCTTATTTTGACCCACTGTCTTGCATTATGCTGTCAGTTTTGCCATTTCTATTTCTTATGTCTTATATTTAGCAACTGACTTTATCCCTTTGAGTATTCATTTGACCTTTCTTAAGCTCTGCATCCTTCTTTAAAGTTGTTCCCTTGATCATTTTCTTTGCTGTTATTTATTTCAGAGCCTTCTATCTCTGTTGAAGTTGGCCTTTGGAGGAGACGGGAAGCATCGCCTGGCGTTACAGTCGGTGTCCTGCTTGCAGCAGCTGTGCACCTATTTAAGAAACAGACTTAATTTTCACCGAGATCCAGGTTTTTTCTCTAGCAAACAAGGTATTTATTCATTAGTCACTGGTGGTATTGGCAGATTCCTCCTCCACATCCTTCCTGGGAGGCTCCCTGGCTATAAACACGGGCGACATAAACTCCCCATTGCTAAGCGTAGTCAGATTATAATCTTTGAAAGCAAACTGTCAATGACAGAACCACTCAGGATCCCATCATCTCTTTCTTTTTTTTTTTTGTTTGATAAGGGACATTTGCAAAGTGTTTCCTTTCTCCCAGGTGTACAGAGATGAGTATTGGTGGAAGCTCTGGACTGGGATTGTATGTCCAGTTTTCATGTGGGGCTTTGGGCATTTTAGCAAGTTATATTGGTTTGAAAAATACCAATTTGTATTTTATGGAAACTTTTTATGCAACTTGTGGTGTAGTTGTTGCAGTGTTAGTACACCAGAGCAGTGTTAGGCTTTACGGGGAAAAAGCACCACCTAATGGCCAAATGGAGTACTGACTGCTTTGTCTCGGTGGTATTTACAATTCAGGATTTCTCTGCACTTTCACAATATGCATTGAAAGTCAGTTATTAAGTTACATTGATTTGTCCTCATGCTTCACAGTTAATCACTCTTTTGTTGAGAGTTTCACTAATCCGGCACTACTTGAATTTATGCCAGATATTAGCTTTATAATAGATCTCAGAGTATATGAGATTTCCTCATTGACTTGAGAGAGCTGTAGATACTTATGTTTCATCAGAAAATGAGTGATAATCTTGACAAAATAGTTGATATTTCTGAATATTTATTTCTGTATTAAATATTTATTTATCACTTACTGTATGTCAACTGATATTCTGGTCTCTGGGGCTCTAACCATGAACAGATACGGTTCCAGCCCTTACGAGCTTCTATTTTAGAAGGTTGGGGACAGGTACTAAACAAATAAGCAAGTTTGTTTCAGATTAGGAGAAGTGCTTGAAGGAAAATAAGGGTGGTGTGATGGAACATGGCCAGGGCAGTGGGGTTCCTTGGACAGGGTGGTCAGGGAAAGCCTCTCAGGGTGAGAGCTGGAGGGTGAGTTTTAGGAGTTCTTTATGTCTCCTGGTTATTAAGTCCTCATCAGATATGACTTGAAAATATTTTCTCCCATTCTGTAGGTTGTCACTTCCTTGATAATGTCCTTTGAGGCACAAAAGTTTGTAATTTTTGATGAAGTCCAATTTTTCTGTTTTCTTTGGTTGTTTGTGCTTTTGGTATTGTATCGAATAATTCATGGCCAAGTCCAAGGTCATGAATATTTACTCCAGTGTTTTCTGCTAAGAGCTTTATGGTATTAACTCTCATATTTAAGTTGTTGATCCATTTTGAGTTACTTTTTGCATATGATTTGAGGTACGGTTTCTTGGAGAGGTTTAAGGAAGGGAGTGCATATCTGGTGTTCTGCTTTAGCAGTCGCTAATGTTTTAATGAATAATGTTGGCTAGAAGGTTCCATATATTCAGGTCAGTTAGATATAAACCTAAATGTGCTAAGTGAATAGTTTCAGTAAAGTGACTTTTATTTTTACCCCGTAGAAGCATTTCTACTATCTTAATTTTGTTAATGTTTTTTTTGGAAGAATGAAACACACAGACAACATAATCAGTAATCTGTCTCTACTAAGGGATAATTTTATCCTTTTTTTTTTTCCAGATACAGTTTCCCAGAATTCTTCATTATCTTACTGTCATGAAATAAGAGTCATTCATCATTCCCAGAATCCCTCTCCAGGAAGCAGTAGTCCCCGGCCTTCTGTGGTTGGACGCGCAGGCCAGCGGCCCAGAGGAGATGGCCAGGACTGGGATGCAGTGTCTTCCAGGTAACTGGAGAAAACCCTGGTTAACTTGTGGGTATGTTTTAATTTCAGAAGGAGAGCATTATTTTTCTGTCTCCTCTTTTGAAACATTGCCATAGGAATCGGCCTTGTGTTACACTTGTGGCTTTTATACTTTTTTGCCCATGACCCACAGTACGAAGTAAATACTGCACTGCAATTCAGTACACAGGCAGATACTCTAGGTGTGTTTGTGTGTATATTCATGTGTGTACATATGTGTGTGCCTTTGTATGTGTGTTTACCAAAACAAAATGTTCACAAAATAGTACTCTGCTTCATTGTGCTATACAGTGAACTCTATTTTCTGTTCCTTTCTATTTAGTTAAAAAGAGAATCATGATTCTGACACACTTAGTTGTTCTTACTAGCCACAAGTGGAATGTGATCTAATTTCAAACCCTAGCTTTAAATGACATAAACATTTTGATAATGTTTTAAACCCATTTTTTAAGTTGGATCATAATTTAAATGCATCAGTGTTTACCATTAAAAGGAATGATTTGGAGAATCTATGGAACATAGACTTCTTCAAGGTGCACAATTTATGGTGGTTCACTTATTTATGTAACTACAAATTTTTAGGTATCAAATTTTCCTAAAGGTAATTGCATGGTATTTGTTTCCTCATCCTCAGGCTATAAGTCTCTTAAAAATATCTTAGTCTCTCCTTTGGTGTCATTCTCATAAATGCTCAGGAAGATGAATGCTTGTCTGCTGCTGGGGCGTCTCCTCCTGACGCAGCTACTTCAGGCTAACGCCGGTCCATGTTTGCTGTGTGCTTGGTGGGGTGCCTAGTGCCGTGTGGACCTTTGGCCTTTGTTCTTGTAGCAAGCTGATAATAAGATTGGTATTATTATCATCGTTGTGCAAGCCTTTCCCCAGCATACATAGCTGCAGGGCAGGTGTTTGGACAGTATGACCTGAGAGCTTGCACTCCTAATCCTGTGGTGGCTCGTGTTGATCCAGTGCGGTTTTTCTCTTTACTCTTATAAAGCCTTTCTACCTCATCCTCTAAGCTGTATCTCATGTGCTCCATGCTTATATTTGCACTCCTAAGGGAACAACTCTCTCATGGGGCCTTTTAGAGGTTGAGAAAAACTCAGCTCATTTCCCTAATTTGGGATGTTTGGTATATTGAAATTGAAGACATGGTAAAACATGTATTAAATTTGGGGAGTTTTACATGTTCAACAGCATGATTTTATCTCAGTGGTTCAGCTTCAATGATGGATAACATCAGAAGTCAAAATTTTGAGGTTCTTTGTGAATGTGAGGTTCAAGCCTTTCTTTAGCACTTGAGTAGCCACCCTACCACTTTACACCCCAGGTAAGAATTTTTTTGGAAGAAAGCCAAGAAAGGTGGGATGTTCCATTTTTTGGTGCATTTTCAACATTGTGATGGTAAATATATATATATGAAATAAAGTAATCCATTTTTTATTTTTTTCTGGTGTTTTCTAACATTCTTCAGTTGCTAACATTGGCTTACTTAGAATGTTTGGTGAAAATCACAGAAAACCTAGGAAACTGTATAAAATATTTTGTTTTGCCTTTATAAGTTGATTACAGAAGAACTTTGCTATGAATCTGCTTGTTTTCCTGTAGAAATGAATGGGTTACTAGTGCTAATGTTGATTGCCACTATAGGAAGTTGACATATTTCAAGAACATCAGTTTGAAAAGCAAAATATAAATGCGTTTTGGAGTCATTCATAATTATGAGCCATCTTTATGGAATTTAATGTCAAATTTGTCAACATTCCTGCAAATCTGACCAGAACTGTGTCATGAAGCAATACAGTGTGTCCAGTGTGAGGCTTGTAATATGCTAGGCACATGTAAGGTGGTAAATCTTCTTGTGGGCTATTCAATATTCAAGGACTACCTTTGTTTATTTTACAGTGGAAGTAGTAGTCATGTTCACATAAACTCCAGGATATCGGGCCCTTCCCCTCTGGATATGGCCCACGTAGACCTGCCGGAGCTGGAAACTGAAGACACGCTGGAACTACAATTCCAGCAGCTCAGCCTCCCCCAGTTCTGTATCTCCGTTCTGGAATCAGCAGTTCCTCTCTTAAGAACAGGTTAGTTGTATTTGAAGTCATAGTTCTTTTTACATAAGTTGTGTTTGTTTTGTCTATTTTCTAGGACTCTCAGTTTTCTTTTTTTCCCCTTCTATCTGTGTTAGGAACTTTGGATCTGTATTTCTCTTTGGGATACAAATACTCAAGAACTTAATAAGGTCTTTGTTGGCTCCTGATTAATCATGGCTGCCACGGAGCATTCTTCAGCAGGGTGTCCCCTTTTCACTTGGGGGTGTGCGTTGCATAGGCTTGTACTTCTCTAGCTGTTTTAGCTGTAAGCCCTGAAGGGACAGTGCACCGGGTGTATGTTTGAGTAGGTGGACTGCATGACTAGAGCAGGACAAAATAAGCTTTGGCTTTTTGAGTTGCTCTCACTTGTTCGCTCTTCCCACTTAGTTCTTACTTAAGCTATGAAACATGCAAAAAACAAAAATAAACCTAAAACTGGATTCTTACCTTTGCAGTTATTTCTTTATCTTAAAACAAACAAACAAACCAACCCAAAAAACATAAAACCAACAAGAAACTCAAAAGACCCAAAGATTCTGGAGTTACATTTCTCTCAAAAGTGCTAGTAAATCTGATAATTTCAAAGAAAAGATGTGCTTTTTTGGTTTATACTGACTGAGTAAAAGATCTTTCCTGTGCTAATGGTTCTTTCAGTGTCATTTAAGACTATTTTTTGCCTGCTTGCAGGTGATGGGAAGGAAAGCAGGAGGTAACCATATATTTTGGAAACATTCAAAATTTTTATATTCTGAGGAAAGCTGTAGACCCTAGCTTCTCACTGACCAAATAACTGCTTCTGGGAGTTAGGAGTACATGTTAATTCATGTACTAGAACATGAAATGAAGGAAGATCTGAACTTTGGCCTCATAAAGGATATATGTTTGTATGCATGTCTGAGAAGAAGAGTTCTAAATTAAATAATTTTGCATTTAGCCTTTTCTTAATTTGCTGTGAAAGGTCAGGTTGATTATTATAAAGCTGTATCTTTGTACATAAATTTTCTCAATGTTCTCCTGCCCTTTTGTGGTAAATCAGTACATAATTTGTAGTTGTTCAATATCATAAGAGATTTCTAGGAGAACTTGCTTCAGCTGTTCTAATGAAGCAATTAACCTAGGCACTTATGATCTGGTAGCTTGTCTTTTATTCATTAGAAGGTGACCTCTGGTATGTGGGATAGAAAAGTCTTGACTGAATGTTCACCTCGCTTAGAATTATAGATGGTGGAATTCCTTTGATATTCTGGCTCTTTGGGGAAAGGAGATCGCTCTGGGAGGTGTGACTCTGACAGCACAGTTTCTTTTGGAGTTTAATTTTTAGAGTTCTAAGGTGAGTGTAGGCTTAAGAACCTGTTGCATATGGAATTTCTTGAAGTTTCTTCAGCAAACACCAGCATGGACATTTATTCCTTCAGTTAGTCTAGCCAAGCTCAGCTTTCCAGGCAACTTGTGTGGGAAAGTACTAAATTATGACAAGGCCTAAGCCTACTAGTACTACATAGGAAATTATTAGTATTTTCTAAACTTACCTGGTGCTTTGTCCCATATTACATGTAACATAGATGGTCTCTGAATTTGGAAAATTATTTTAATGTATCTCACAGTACTTTCAGTTAGATTTTGCCACTCTCTTCTTGGGTATCTTTTTCTCTTACGAACCCATTTGATTTGTTGTAGTTAAATAGTATTATGATTGGAATAGAAGTCTTTAATGGTGGTTGTATTTTGTAACTTTCCTATTCATCTCTTTCAACAATTCTAAAAATATCAAAAAAAAATAAAAGAGAAATAGGAGTTTGGGAGCATAACTAATTGGAGCATTGAGCAGTATGATGTTCAGCTGTTTATTTGAAAGTTAACTTTTTTCTCTTCTCTCTCCCCTATTTGTATTCTTAGGTAGTAGACAGATGATAATAAGAGTTCTGGAATTGCTTGCTGAGGATATGATACTTACCGGTGAAGCAATTTCAGCAGATATCTGGGATGACAGCAGCCTTTTTGCTATAGATATGGTGAGAATCAATGTTTTCCTTGGGATATGAGTAATAGTATTAGTATTTATTGTATTTTGATCCTTTTAAGCTGGCTTCATTGTCTCATTCATCTTTGAAAGCTTTCTTTAGGACACAGTATGTCCCAGTCGCGTTTTGTGCATAGTATGGAACAGACCATTTCTCCAGAGACTCTTAATGGAGGAATGCACTCAAACAGAATCAAAACGGGCCATTACGGGTGTTAGAGTTACAGTTATTTCACTCGTCCTTTCTGTGATATTGCTAGGAAGTATATATTAAAAAAAAAATCATGAGTTCAGATTGCTGTTTTTCTGATTTAAAAAATGTATTTCTTTGCTCCTACTTGTACTGTCGTTCATAGAAAGTCTTTGTTCTTAGCAATCTCAATGTCATTGCTTAGTAGCTTTCAGCTTGAGTGCACAGTAATTTCAAAATAGCAATTTTAGTATCACTATGGTCAATAATAAAGTTCATTGCAGTTCTTTTTGACTTAGACTAAATCTCACTAAGAATATACTAGAGTCAAAATACTGTGTCTTAAAGTCACTGGAGAGAATTCTTTTTTTTTTGTTACAAATTCATTATACAGATTTGTTTGTTTGTTTTCATTTTTGGGGATTGTTTTCTCTTCATAAAAATTAGCTCAAATATATCTCCCTGCCAACCTGTTCTTTGGTTTATATGTTTCATTTTTTATTTTAGCTTTTGCAAATGCAAGGAAGTATGTAGATTCTTATTCCCCCTCATATCTTATATAGAAGGCAGTATATGTCATTTACGGTTTTATATGTTGTTTTTATGACTTAAGGATACATGTCCATACATGGAGATCTTCATATGTTTTATAGATTGCAAGTGTTTTGTGTTGTGTTTATTCATCCAGTCTCCTATTAATGGACATACCTGCTAATTCAAGTTATTTCAGCAGGGAGGATGATTTTGGAGAGTATGGCCATGTATTTTAGTTTTTTGGAAGATGTGTTTTGATAGTAATTTTTTTACGAGTAATTAACATATGTTCAGGAGCCTCAGGAAGGTCATAGTAAACGTGATATTTAAGAGCTCTGTGAGCCACCAGAGTATTTGGAAACCATATCCTTTTTTGTGTTTCAGTATGTCATAAAGCATTTGTCATTTTATATCTTTTATTTTGAAGTTGTCATCTCATAAGCTTACTTTCCTTAAAGAAATGGTATTCTATCTTTTCTGTTATGTAAATTGGTAACTCATTTCTGTTTTTTTTTTTGCTTGCCTTGTCTGAGAAGTGAAGCAAAATTTATTAATCAAAAATATATGTTGATTCTCATAATTATCAATTTTTTTCTCTTTATGTCATTTTGACCTAGGTCTTTTTCATTAAACTTCTTAAAGGCTGCCTGAAATCCTGTTAATAGAGGTTAGAACATAAAAAATAAAATAACAATGTTAATACTAATACCCGTGTGTGAAAACCTGCTTTTTTAAAAATAACACAAATCTCATGAAAAGAGAAACAAATTAAATATTTTACAATAGGTATATCATTTCAAGTCCTTCAATCTTTTTATCTTCAAAATTGGGATAATAGTTCTTAATTGTTTTTTTTTTTCAGTCCTTAAGGTTAGCATACTACTTGGTAGTACTTTTAGAAGATTTTCACATATTAAAGGTTTTCAACAAGTAATTTTTTTTTCCTTTAGAAGTGTGAAGAATGTTTTATCAGTTGCTTCTTAAATTAACTTAAATTTTCTTGGCCAGAACATTTATCTGTAAAAGTTAGTCATTCACTTTTAACTTTGGCTGCAGATCTTTTATGATTCAATGAATTATTTTTACTTTAAAGGTTACATGTGTTGTACAAGTTCCAATTGGTATGTTAGAAATGTTAAATAAAACAGTACTGCTTGAAGTTATATTTGATTTCCTTTTACTTGTTTGAAAGAATAAATGCATCTTGGGAAAATCGCATTCCTTTGGCTGTATATTAATAGAAGCAAACAATTAAATAGAGTGTCTTAATGTCTCTATTTTTATCAAGTTTAAAAAGAAAGGTAGAAGCAGTATCTTTGTTGAGTTATTAAAGGAACAAAATAATAAATGTGTTATCAATTCAGAAATTAAATGCCTGAGGATATATAAATAAATCTCTAGATCTTTCCAAAGAGTGCTAATAGCAGTCATCTAAAATTCCATACCTCAGTTTGTGTAAGCATAGTCAAAAAAATCCCCCCCGAAACTGAATATTTTTATTATCTTGAAGTAAAAAAAAAATTTTTTTTCACTGAAATCATTATATTTTGTTAAAATAAAAACTTCATTGATAAGCCCTTGTAAAAGTTAGGTTGACCTAAGATTTTTTTCACCTCCCTCTGAAATCAAGTCTGTTTTTACCTTATTCACATGCTAAGTTAAGTTCAAGGAGTAAGGATCTTCCTCTCATACCAGGTAACCCCAGACTCCTGAGACTTCTGCCCATTCTTTGTCTTCTCTCTGTCACTCCTGGCACTGCAGTGTCAGGAAACACATTTTCTTCTTTATGACTCATCTTCTCAATTCTCATCTGACCTGCTGTGAGCTGGTAACTTCAATTATCTAGGCATGTTGGAAGGACTGCTGGCTGTTCAGGAGGGGCTGAGAAGATGGTAAAAGAGTGAGGGAAGGGCTTTGTATCCAGTAAGAGTTCCATGGGGTAATTGAACTAGATTGTGAGTTCATAGTTGTGTGAGTGGGATCTCTATTTAGCATATGCCTTCCCTGTGACTGTCACCAGCCCAAAGACAGTTATTTTAGCTCACCAAATAATTCTTGATTGCTTATTATATGCTAGGCACTGGGCTTGCAAGATGAGTAAGAGGCAGTTCTTTTCACTCTTAATGGGAAACCGATACTTTTACTGTGACACTAGTAAGACAGAGGTAAGCATAGAGGACTAATAAAGTATAGCACTTACTCTATGGTAGATGCTATTTATGAAGTCATTTGATCATCACGACCCTATAAGCTAGATAACTTATTTTACAGATGAGGCAATGGAGGCAAGTTTCTTTTTCAAGGTTACTTAAGATTCTGTTTTTAATCATGTTTTATTGTGAAGGATGCTTTAAGTGTGCTCCCAACTTGGGATCTGAGGGAGGGCTCTTTGTAAAACATGACTGAACTGAGTCTTAAATTCTGAGTGTGATTTGGCTAAGTAAATAAAGGTGGGGTTTCTTATCTGGCAAAGAAGAAAAGATGGACAGGGAGGAGTGAGTAGTGCTGATTGGGGATGAAGGGTAGGGCTAGTGGAGGATGCAAGAAGCTAGCATAACCCTGCGGTGGAAGGGGTGGGAGAGAGGCTGGTGAGTGCAGAGGACCCGCTCCTTGAGGGCCTTCTCCATGATGCCTACTAGTCTGGCTGCCGTTCTGAAGGCAGATGGGCTTGCTCTGCAGCAGGGCAGTGCCTGCTGAGGGTTGCATGCTGTGGAATGGGCTGCAGAGTGGAAGGGGCGTGGGGGCATGAGGCTGGAAGCAAACGGGGTGCCCATGCCAGTTGCTTATGTCAGATGCTTTATAGAATTGACAGCCTGTTTTATAATATGCAGATAGGGAAGAAATTGTGTTTGTACTATAAATTCGGTTTTATTGAGAGCATTTAGAATATTTTGCTAATCTGCCATTTTATTTCTGTTCCTTCTCTTGTAGAAGCTTATGAATATCCTCTGAAAACTGGCTTTCCTCCTCATCAACTACTTCACAGCCATTTAAACATTTTTAGCCCAATGAACTAAAGCTGTAGACCAGTTACTATTGTTTTCAACCCTTTTTTAAAAAGAAAAACATTTAAAAAGTCCACTTTTTTTTTTTACTTAGAAGAAATGCTGGAAATAGTGAAAATCACATGACTGATTCTTATAGTACTTCCTTTTTATACTATTTTGAGAACACTCAATTCATAATTAGAATTTTTAGGGTTATTTGAAGTGATTTCACAAGTAAATAAGATGTTTAGAAAATGCCCTACAATACTGAGATCTGAAATATGTTCATTGATTTAAATTGTAAATTGCCAAAGTTAATCTTGAGTAACAGAGATGTGTTGTTTTATATATAAAAGTACTATTTTAATACTGTGAGGAAGAATTGCCTGTCAGTATAATAAGACTGTTGCTGTGTTTCTAATTTGTTTTCTCTAGACCTGTAGTTATTAATACAATGGCTATTAATTTTTCTGTTTAAATTTTGTATGGGTTGCCCTACTTGTGGTTTAAATTGTTATTAATTTTTCATTTTATTTCCTTGGGATTAGAGCATATAGCCTTAAATATATATTGAAGTTTTCTTTTCAGTTAAGCAAATGGTTAATTTCTGTCTATATTCCTTGGTAATTTGAAGAGTTGTATTCTTTGAAATATTCAAAGTTTATATGTATTTATTAAGTTCCAAAGGATGGAATTAAAACCTGTAAATCCATCTTCATTTCAGTAACAGGTTTTGTTTGATAATATATGTAATTCATAACACAAAGACTCATTCATATTGGATCTTTACTCTTAATTATACATTTTATCAATAGAAAATTATCCCTTTATCCAATTTTTTTTGCCCTGAATTGTTCATTATTCATATTTCATAGATTTTTTTGTCTGTATTTCACTACACATATAATTTTTAATACAAAGATGAAGATGTCTTTTTTATGCATATGTATTATTTTTATTTTTTACTTCAGAAATCATATTTAACTATATAGATTATTTTGTCTTTTACTTCTGCAATGATTTGGAAGTCATTATCATACTTTTAATTTTATTTGTGTTTGTTACTTAAATTTATAAAATGATCTATGTGAGTTACAAAAAATGGTTACTTCTTGACGTTATCTTTTTTTGTGGTAAAATATACGTAACATAAAATTTACCATTTTAATCCTTTTTGGGTATATTATTTAGTGGCATAAAGTATATTTACATTGTTGTATAATCATCACCATTAGTATTAGGAGGAATTTATGGTTCATTAAGCTTTCATATTTTATTTATTTTTATTCATTATTAGAATTCATCCTAGTAAATACTTACAAATTGTTAGTTTTTAAAATATCTCCGTAGATACTGGTTATTCTTACAGAGAGGAATACATTCTTGGCTTGTTTTTGTTATTTAATGATCATATTTTGAATTGTTCCCCATGACATTTGCATACTGGCCCCTAAAAGTGGTGGTTTTCCTGTTTTCTGTTTAAATGTTTGCAGAGAGAGAAATTGCTTTCTGTGCTGGGTGTCCTGGGAGACACCATGTGCTACCATAAGAGCAGTGTCAGTTTGGAGCGACCCGACGTGGTGCTCGCGCACCACAGAATGGCCTTTGTCAGCATTTCACTGTTCACAGTTCGATTACTGCAGACGCTTCTCCCTGTTGAAAAGGTAAGGCACATAATGTAGTTTTCTCAGTATTAAAACAAGCGCTCTGTCATACAGTCCTTCTACTCATATCACTGTGTACAAAGAGTATGTTGGAAATGTAGAAATTGAGAAATGCTAGCATTTTTGAACAGGTTTGACAAATCATTTCATAGGAAAAAACATTAATTCTGTAAAGGTTTTTCTTAGGTTAATTTTCAAAATTATAGTGTAACATATCTTTAAAAAAGTACACAGTTAATTAATTTTTACTAAGTGAGTATATCCATGTTTAAAAAGTAACTGCCTCTCAGAACATGAAATAACATATTACTAGGACTTCAAAGGCCCATTTTATCCATTACCTTTCCTTCCTCCCTCAAGCTGAACTCCTCCTTTCTGACTTCTGTTACTATAGAGCAGTTTGTCTGTTTTTGAACATTATATAACTGGAATTTTAAATTATCAACTCACAGTTTTTTTCTGAGATTCATCACTGTTGCTTATAGCAGTTCAATTTTTATTGCAAAATACTGTTCCAGAGTATGACCGTAAGTTAAAGGCGATTTAATAGGTGTATATATTTCTGCTAAATCATTTAACTGCCTATATTTTTTAATGGACGTTATATCTCTGAATCTGAATGTTAGTGGTAAAAATATCTCCAATGATTAATACACAAGGTTTTGTAGTTAAGGTGTGCCATGTTTAAACGAAGGTTGAGGAAAATTGCTGCACTTAATTTAAGAACTATTTCCTGTGCCTTTTGTTGCCCTTTTGTTTCCTAGAAATCTGCAGGACATATAGTCTAAACTCCATTCTTTTTTATTTAATTTTTTAAAATAAAAAACAAAAAATTCAAATACAGTTGATACACATTATATTGGTTTAAGTGTACAACATAGTGATTTTATGATAACATACATTACTAAATGCTTATCACGATGAATGTACTTGCTGTCTGTTAACATCCAAAAATAGTACAGTATTATTGACTATATGACTATATTCCCTGTGCTGTACGTTCATCCCCTAAACTCCTTTTTCTTTTAAAAGTATCATTGATATACAATCTTATGATGGTTTCACATAAACATCACTGTGGTTTCAACATTCACCCATATTATTAAGTACGTCCCCCACCCCATTGCAGTTAACAGTCCATCAGCATAGTAAGATGCTATAGAGTAATTAAGTCTTCGTGCTATACTGCCTTCCCTGTGACCTACCTATATTGTGTGTGCTAATTATAATGCCCCTTAACCTCTTCTCCCTGTCTCCCCACCTACCCTCCCCAAACCCTCCCCTTTAGTAACCACTAGTCCCTTCTTGGAGTCTGTGAGTCTGCTGCTATTTTGTTCCTTCAGTTTTGCTTTCTTTTTACACTTCACAAATGAGTGAAATCATTTGGTACTTGTCTTTCTCTGTCTGGCTTATTTCACTGAGCATAATACCCTCTAGCTACATCCATGTTGTTGCAAATGGTAGGATTTGTTTTCGTCTTATGGCTGATTAATATTCCATTATGTGTATGTATCACATCTTCTTTATCCATTCATCTACTGATGGACACTTAGGTTACTTCTATATCTTGGCTATTGTAAATAGTGCTGCAATTAATGTAGGGGTGCATATGTCTTTTTGAATCAGGGATCTTGTTTTCTTTGGGTAAATTCCTAGGAGTGGAATTACTGGGTCAAATGGTATTTCTATTTTTAGTTTTTTTGAGAAACCTCCATATTGCTTTTCACAATGGTTGAACTAATTTACATTCCCACCAACGGTGGAGGAGGGTTCCTCTTTCTCCACATCCTCACCAGCATTTGTTGTTGTTTGTCTTTTGGATGTTGGCCATCCTAATTGGCATGAGGTGATACCTCAGTATAGTTTTAATTTTCATTTCCCTGATGATTAGTGATATGGAGCATCTATTTATATGCCTGTTGGCCATCTGTATTTCTTCTTTGGAGAAGTGTCTGTTCAGACTCTCTGCCCATTTTTTAATCAGATTATTTGTTTTTTGCCTGTTGAAGCATGTGGGTTCTTTATATATTTTGGATGCTAACCTCTTATTGAATAAATGATTTACGAATATATTCTCCCATACTGGAGGATGCCTTTTTGTTCTGCTGATGGTGTCCTTTGCTGTACAGAAGCTTTTTAGTTTGATGTAGTCCCACTTGTTCATTTTTTATTTTGTTTCCCTTGCCTGAGGAGGTACATTCAGGAAAAAGTTGCTCATGTTTATAGTCAAGAGATTTTTGCCTATGTTTTCTTCTAAGAGTTCTATGGTTTCATGACTTACATTCAGTTCTTTGATCTGTTTAGAGTTTACTTTTGTGTGTGGAGTTAGATAATAATCCAATTTCATTCTCATACATGTAGTTGTCCAATTTTCCCCACACCAGTTGTAGAAGAGGCTGTCTTTTCCCCATTGTATATTTATGGCTCCTTTATCATATATTAATTGACCATAGATGCATGGCTTTATATCTGGGCTCTCTGTTCTGTTCCATTGATCTATGGGTCTATTCTTGTGCCAGTACCAAATTGTTTTGATTACTGTGGCTTTGTAGTAGAGCTTGAAGTTAGGGAGCATAATCCCCCCAGCTTTGTTCTTTCTCAGGATTACTTTAGCTATTTGAGGTGTTTTGTGGTTCCATATGAATTTTAAAACTATTCTAGTTCATTGAAGAATGTTGTTTGTATTTTGATTGGGATTGCATTGAATCTGTAGATTGCTTAGACAGTATGGCCATTTTGACAATATTAATTCTTCCTATCCATGAGCACAGGAATTTCCATTTGTTGGTATCTTATTTCTCTCATGAATGTCTTATTGTTTTCAGAGTATAGGTCTTTCACCTCCTTGGTTAGGTTTATTCCTAGGTATTTTATTCTTTTTGATCCAATTGTAAATGGAGTTGTTTTCCTGATTTCTCTTTCTGCTAATACATTGTTAATATATAGGAATGCAACAGATTTCTGTGTATTAATTTTGTATCATGCAACTTTCCCTGAATTCAATTATTAGCTCTAATAGTTTTTAGTGGCGTCTTTAGGTTTTTCTATGTATACTACAGTGACAGTCTAAACTCCTTTTTTTAATAACACACATGCAATATATTTTCAAGTCATCTGTGAAAACAAAAATAAAACATTAAATTTTAAATATAATATTTTGCTTTAGAGGAAATAATATCACTTCTGTTAATTTTAATTTTTAACTTTCTCATTCGTCATTATGTTTCTGAAAGAATTCTGTTTTGAAGAATGATAATGTTCCAAGACATGAACATTATAAATTGAAGAATGCCAGTCATATAAGCCTTTAATTACATTTAAATATGGATGTCTCACTTTGCATAATAACATTATATAACTGAAAAATTACTAGTGTTACAGTAGCTTGTTATTAAGTATTATAAATGACTATCAATAGGTTGAAGTATTGGTGAAAACTTAGGAATTGAATACATAGCCTTAAAAACAAATTTTTTGATTACATATTTTTTCATCTGTGTGCTTATTTGTTCAGGAATCAGTTAAAATAAAATGAGTAATTTATTTTCATTTATTTTAATATTAAAATAATGTTTTGTTTTTGAAGGTAATTACTTTTTATTTATTATTTTTGTTTTTGAAGTCAAATCAGTATCTGTAATTTTTAGTAGCTCTCTTAAATATATGATTTGGCATGTCATTAGAACACTAAATATGGCCATTGAGGAAACTGTAGTTAAGCTATTGGTTTATAGAGATGGTTGTAATTACTTTGATTGACTAATAACTTTAAAATGAGATCTAAACAAAGATGCTATTCCATTGCTGTTAAATTTCTTCTCCAGTCTATGTAAATACAAGGTTGTGCTGCCCTCTGCCTGTTGCTAGCCCACCAAAATTGACGTGGTATTTGGACTCTAAAACTTTCTACCTTGAGAGTCGTTTTTAAATGTTTGTGTTGCCACTTACCAAATATGTAAACTGGAAATTGGAAAATGATAGTATGAATCTCTGTAGGAATTTTCTGAAAATGACCTTGGAGACCTTTGTTGAAATTGGTAATTGTCGGTTTTAAATGATTTTGGAGAATACCTTTGTACAGGTTAAAATGATATGTTGGTAATTTATGTGATTAAATCAAATTGGTAAAACAAATGCAAGTAACTTCATTTGGGGAAATATTTGGAAAATAAGAGATAAAAATACTGGTCCTGTGCTGGAAGAGGGATCCCAGAGCATCCTAGGAACCCCTGTGACTCTTTCTTAGCTAGTCAGGCAGACTGAGGTAGGGAAGAATTTACACTGCAAGGCTTTGACTTTTCCAGTGAGGTTTATAAAAGATCTAATAGTTTGGTGAGGCAGATAGATCCAGAGCAGCACTTCTCAAAGTGTGATGTGCACACAGATCACCTAGAAATTTTGTTAATCAGATCTTGCATGATCTGATGCATTGGTTCTGGAATAGGGTGTGCGAGTCTGCATTCCTAACAAGCCCTTCAGTAATGCTGTGGCTGCTCTGAGTGGCAGGATTTAGAGGAAACAGTGTGACACCCCTTTGTCCACCAGCACACATGAGATGTTGTTGTTGACTCTTTTTTTTCTAATAGTGGTGATAGATTTGTACTGAAATATCCTCACTTTCAGTTAACTGACATGTGACTAATGCTTATATATGTAGAACAGCTGTTCTTAGTCTGGAGTGTAAACTGTGATCTGTCCATTGGACCATGCAAGAATTAAATCTATGACCTTAGTATGGTGCTTTGAGTTGCTTAGACAAAACTTTCAGATACAAGTATACAGAGTGAAATGTCATTTCTTTGTGATGAGGTGAAAAGAAGAAAGATATGAAATTAATATTTATTGAGTGAGATATGCGACACTTTGCTCAGTGCTTGTTTAATTCTCACATCAGCTGTTCTTATTTTTCTGACTAGAGTCTGAGACAGCTCTTTTTAAACTAGAACACAGTGCCTTGGCATTAAATCCTCTAGGATTTACTATCTGAGCACAGCGCCTACCTTACTAAGCCTCCTTTGCTAATAATTCCTCTTTATCTTCTTACCCTCTTAAAGGGGTAGAACCCCAGGACCACTCTGGCCCTTGTGAAGTAAAATCCATATGCAGTCTTTAAATGCCATCTGTTGCTGACATCTCCAGATTTATAGTTTCAGACTACATGTGTTATCTGAACCCCAAACCTATATATATCCAACATCCTTTTTGACACCTCCACTTGGGTGACAGTATCTCCAACTTAACATGTTTCAACTCTATTCTGTACTTACCCTTTGTTCCTATAGCTTCCTTCTCAGTTATGTCACCTTTATTCTTCTAGCTGATAGTTATCAGGAAGAAACTTGTAAGTCATCCTTGATTCCTGTCTTTTACACTTACCTAGATGCAATCTCTGAACAAAACTTGTCATTTTTCCCTTCACATCAATCCAGAATCTAAACAGTTCTCACCATTTCCATTGCTGCTGAGTTCAAAGCACCTATCTTGCCTGGGTCATTGTAGTAATTTCCTCATTGGTCCCTCAGCTTCCATCTTGCACTTTTCTACCTGTTCTCTGCAGAGTGATGCCTGAAAGCTTCAGTGCTTCCTCCAAAGACAAGTCCTTATGATGACCCAAAGCCTTGCCTGATCTGGCCACCACTGTCCTCTGACTCCATCCCTTAGTGTCAGCTCCACTGGCCTTCTTGCTCAGTGATACTCCATCTCTGAGCCTTTGTACTTGCTGTTCTCTCTTCAACTAATGCTTTCCCCCAGAATCCACAAGGCTTCTGACTCCTCCAGGTCTCCACTCACATGTCACCTTATCAGGGAGACCTTTCCCCACTGCTCTCAAGTAGTAACACTTTTCCTGCCCTCATGCCCTATCACTTCTCTGCTTTTCTCCATCTTTCTCATTCTCTTGTTTTTTAAAAGATTTTCTTAGCACTTGTAGCTACACCTAACATCTTAGGAAAGTGTATTGGTTTATTCTCTGCCTTCTCCACTGGAATTTTCACTTCATGATGGCAGAGGTTCTGTTTTGCTTCCTGCTGCGTTCCCAGGATCTAGAATGATGCCTAGTGTACAGTAAGGGAACATAGTAGGGGCCCAGTAAGTACTTGCTGAGTGAGTGAATAATAGGTCCTCAGGTAATTCAGTTTCTCTCCTTTTTTCCTACTAGGAGAGCTCTTCACAGAATGATAAAATCGTTTTGACTTTCTAATAACTACTCTTTTAGTAGTCAGGGTTTTTCATGCTTAGTAACTTCTAAAAATTTGATTCCTGTAGTTTCTGATACTCATTTGGCAACCTTATATTGTCTAAAAGCATGTTTAGCTTCTTCAGCCCTTAATCTTAGACTTTCAGGCAGTTAATAGTTATCCTTAAAATAGGTTATTCATGAAATAAATCATGACCAAACCTACTTTAATAAAGACAGTATTTCAGCCAAAACAGTAACAAATGATTTTTTCTGAACATTGAATTTTTAATCCTTATCATTTCCTTAGTTGATATATAGAATCCTATCATGAAGCTCAGTCCTGAAAAGAAAAACAACAAACAATTCTTTTAGTTTTAAATCAATTGATTTAAGATTATAAAATGTATAATGTTTCATTTGGGCCTGCTGATTTTATACTAATTAAGGGTCTGTCTTCTGTGGGCATTCTAGAACTGTTTAAATATTATGTTGAATGTCCCCTTTCCCCTCTAAAATGCAAACCAAACAAAAATATCAATTTCTTTTCAAATCAACCTATACATATATTTGATTTAGTGTTGTTTAATTCAATATGTAGTTAATAAGCCCAGGGTTATGTGTTCAGCTAAGATAGGATGTGTTCTAAGATGTCCTCGAGAATTTAATGCATTATTCTGGAGATTTGTGCATGAAATATTTGTAGTAAAGGGCCCAGTGCCTAAAGTTCAGTGGCAGAGGTGTAAATGAAGTGCAGGACCGAGGGGGGAGTAACTCTGGTTGTTGGTTTGGGAAAGAGAAAGTATCTTGTATTGCAGGCTTTGGGAACGAGTTGAAATTTGGACTTGAGATATTCTAGGCAGATGGATTGCACTGAACAAAGGCATGGTATGTTGGGGAATGGAATTTTCTTTGGAAAAGCGCACATTTGGGGATAGAGGATGAGATTAAAAAGGAAAGTCGAACTACTTTAAGATTATAGTCTACCATGCTTTCCTAAAAATTGTTTTTATGAAAAAAATTTTAACTTGTTTTTTTTTTCTCAATTCATCAAGGCAAGCCACTTTTTACCAGAACCTATGTCCACAGCATTATTTCTAATTTCTTTGGACATGCCTATTTCTTTGGAATACCCAAATATTCATGAAGCTGTTGTGGCCTATTTGGAACAGCTGAATTCTGAAAACCACAGTATTTATAAACGAACCGCAGAGGCTGTCTATTCAATTGAATGTACCTGTAACTTCCTGTATGATGTTGGGAAGGAGGTAAAAAGTTTTGTTAATATCTTTTAAAAATTCCTTTGATAAAATATTTAGAAAATTTAACCACTACTTTTCAAACTGATGGACATATACCTGAATTATTAGAAGTGGGATGCATCATTACTGCATGAGTTAACTATCAGATTAAAGTAAGGATATAAAGTAAGGATTTATATAAAAGTAAAAGACTTTAGATTAATGATTGGTATATATTCATGAGACCAGTGGCTTTAAAAAAATGCAGTAATTATTATCAGTGTCTTAATATTTCATAGTGAGTTCCTCTTCAAAGTGGCTTATACTGTGTATGCGCACAGTGACAATTGACATGAACACTGTTATAAGGGCTATTTTAGTGCTTACTTGTAGATAGGTTTTTCCTTTAATATTTTACAGACTCTTATAATACACTCACACAGAAAGCCTGATTGTTTAAATAAATTCATGAACTAGATTGTTTATAAGGTAAGATGACTTTAGGTGCAATGGTATAGCAATACTTATATATTATTGTTTGTCCCTTTTAGAGATATTATTAGGATGTTTAGTATGTTATCAATAAAAGGGTTAATGGAGTCTTTAAGTAGACATTGACTACAACACTTGTTTACTGTTTGAAAATTCCAGAATTAA